>VCHN02003465.1:0-14101 GCA_007115665.2 Sequoiadendron giganteum | reverse complement strand
TGAGCTCCTTCCTTCCTCGTTAGGTTGTTGAGCTCCTTCCCCTTTCTCGGGGTTTCTCCATCCCCCATCAGGGGTGTAGGAAGGGTAGTAACAAGGGAGAACAATCCAACTAGTTGAATTCCTTCCGAACTAGTTACTAATGGAGAGTTGAACTCCAACCCGATGAGGAGCAATACAGGATGGCCAATAGAAACAAGAAAGAAAGAGGGGGTGAAGGCTGGACAAGGCCAATCCAATGAAGCCGCATAGAAACTTTCTTGCCTCCTTATAGGGGTGAAGGATTGATTGGTCGAATGCTTGAACCAGAGCTCAGGGAAGGTACAACAGAAAGCATTCTTGAGCTGTTCCTCATGCCGTTTCTCAATGAAAGAACATTGATTGTTTGGCAGCTCTGATGGCTAGTTAGGATGGAAAGTTAGGATGGCTCTCTAAAATGTCAAAGACATTCTTGAACTCCTTGCCTCACTTTAGTGGCGCTATAGTTGGGATGCTCGCTCGGACCGTGGGTGCCATCAACCTGGTTGAACCCCAGGTAATGCTTTGTTACTTTCATCTGCCTTGGGATTCAATGAATTTCTGGTTATGACCCTGATGGAGGGATGAACAATAATATCACTATCCGAGCAAGTTACTTCCTTCAACTATAGGTAGGAATCTAGGCTTGCCTAACTCTATCGGCCTACCTTTCTTCCTTCCTCCATCAACTACAACTGCCATCCTACCCGGGCTAGCTCCATCAGGATATCTAAACAAATCGATCAGGTTGACTACCCTAAGAGAATGAAGCCCATAGAATTGTAGGGGCATTAGTTCAATGAGACAATATCCTTCCTCCCATGCACTTAGGGGGAGGGAGAACTAATATCCTTCACCAGAGCACTCAACAACTATTAGTCGAGACAAACCCAACACCAACTAGAGCAAATGAGAAAGAAGGAAGTGGTTAGGCTCCATCCCCACCTTCGGTTATTGTTGTGGCCAGCTCCCCAAAATAGAAGTTTTGGATGGATGTCCCTCCAGTGAACCGTTTCCTATCCATCTAGGCAAAATGAGAATATTGATTCAGGGAGGAGTAAGATAAACATTCATTCCTCTACTCTTTCTCGAAATTTAGTTACCTTCTCTGAGAATGACAACTATATCTAGGTGGTGCATAGGGAATCATAGGGTAAGGCCATATGGTCAGTGTCAAAGGCACAACCTACTATACATCAAGAACTACTAGATTAATTAACTTGCTAGCCCCTTAAGTGCTTCGCGCCCACCCTATAGGTCTTAGTTGAAAGGCAAGTTAATTAATCCTAAGGAAGGAAGGGCCCACTCATTCGGGGCACAATAATAAGAGGGGGGGTGGGTGGGAGAGGCCTCGATGATGGCCCTCTTTTCCACTATTTTGAGCCAGGGTGGGAAGATGAAGGTTGGGGTGGGTGGGTGGCAATATAAACCCCCACCTAGGTGGGAGGATAATCGAGTTCGAGTGGGGATTCTAGTTGCCCCTGCCAAATAGTAGGGGCTCGACAACTATCTCCGGAACTAGAGTTGCCGACTAACTCAGTCGGGAATCTACCATTCAATTAATCTACCATAATAGCTAGAATTCCTCCCACCCGGAGCTCCCTCTATCTCCTCCCACCCACCACTATATATTCCCCGGGAGCCCCTACTATTTTCTAACGGGGAATTAGTTACTAACGGCTATGGGAGGGAATTAGTTGGTGGGAATTGTAGCCTCAACCCCACCACTCCCTTCGCCTTAGGTCAACTATCTATAGTTCCCAACCCCACTAAGGCCAATATGGTCGATGCCGAAGGCATGAACTACTATAGCAGGTGGGAGGAGATAGAGTCTAGTTTCCCACCCGGGGTGTTCATGTGGGAGGCCCCCCTATTGCCACCCACCCACCCCGATGTTCACCCATGTTACGTAGAGAATCTGGTGCACCGATGTTTACCTAAGGCGAAGGGGGTGGTGGAGTTGAGGCTTCATATCCCCACCCCCCCAACTATGATTCCCACCCATCCCAATGGAACGGCTAGTTTCCCACCCATAGCCCCTACAATAGCCCCTCAAATTCTATGGTAGGGGCTATGGTAGGGGCTATGGGTAGTTGGTAGATGCCATTGTTTACGTAACATGCTATAGTTCCCTCCCACCCATTATTTCCACCCTCGTTGGCCTTCCGAGAAGTGGTTCCCTATCTAGGTGCGAAGACAAATACATAGCCACCATTCGCAAAGATTATAGAGACAAGGGTAGATCAAGGTGTAGATCCTCTAGTTTAAACAAAGTGTAGATCCGGGTCTATTCCTGTTCTCTCTAGTTTAAGGGTCTATTCATGTTCTGGTTGGTTGTTTAAGGGTGGGTCTATTCCTGTTCTGGTTGTTTAAGGGTGGGTCTATTCCTGTTCTGGTTTCAAAGTAAGTTCATCTCGGGTAAGCGCCAAAAGTGGTGCCAGGTTAAGCGCCAAAAGTGGTGGTAAAAGGAAAAAGGTCCGAACCAGATATAGTAGATCGTTACCCAGATTGAGATCGTCTCGTTCCACCCACAGATTGAGTAGTTAGAGTAGATGTATAAATGATTCAACCCCATAAACAGAGTATGATTGGCTTAAACAAAGTATGATTGGCTTATGCCTCTACCTCTGGTGGTGCTCTTTCCTCTCCCACCTCCTCATCTCCCACCTCAGATGCGATTGTCAGTTCGAACATATCCAATTGATCGAGAAGCAACAGTAGCATCGAGAACAGTAGCATCATGAAGCAACAGTAGAAAAATCATAGGCCACATCGCTTTCAGTTCGCATCCCTTATAGTAGTTCGTTACCCAAATCGACTTGTGCGAGCCTTGGACTTTCCTTGGCCGGAGCTGGGGCTGCCACATAATCGGCGCGTGCTGTGGAAATTTGGCAAGATCTGTCGAGAGCATGAATGGGGAACAATACAAGATGCCATCATCATGAGCATCATGAGAAACAGTACAAGAGCCAAAAAGCATCATGAGAAACAAACAATACGAGAGCCAAAAAGCATCATGCCACAGAAAATGAGCTAAGTGATCCGAAGTTGACCTAGTTGTTTCACATGCAGTAGAAATAGTTGGTTGTTTCACATGCAGTAGAAATAGTTGCTCGAGCAAAAAATAGTCACAGGTATGGCCTACCACTACGTTTAGTAGCTTACCCATAACCATCTTGCCCAGAGCTATATCCTACTATGGTATACCTTTTTTTGCCTAGAGAGAGCTATATCCTACTACTCACCCAGAGAGAGCTATATCCTACTATGGTATACCCTTTTTTAGAGCTACTATGGTATGCCCTCTTTTAGAGCAAGAGTCTGGAGTCCCAGAACCAGAGGAAGAGAAAAAAGGGGGGGGGAAAGTAGCAGTGGAACCAAAACCCATTGATTAAGCAGCGAAACCAAAACCCATTGATTAAGTGGTTTACCTTTAAGCAGCACCCATAGTTTCTGACCTATATCTAGTGGATTCAATTAACTGAGCAAATACAATGCCGTATGGACCATCTTAGAAAGTGTATTGCCCCCCGGGGGTAATGAAACTATTCCCTTCCATTCCTCACCCTCAATTCAGGAATCTCCATCAAGTTAACAACAATCGGCATAGAGTGAACACAACTCCATTGGATAGTTCAAGTAGGAATGTAGTAGGCTCGGCTTGACTGTAGTAGGAAACTTCAAGTAAGATAGTAAGTTCAAGTAAGAGCTCATCCCCGATAGAAGTTAGGCTAGCCTCACCCTCGGTGAAGAAAGTGAGGCCCCCGAGGAAGAGTTCAATGAGAAAGAAAGCATTTAACCAGGGGTGTAAAGGGTGGGGACAGTGAGAGGAATAACAATCAATTACTCAGGCTGAACTACTCCCTCCTGAATAAAGTAGAGAGAGGGGGTGTTCATGGGAAAGCCTTTTGGATGGGAGGAGTCCCGATTCGAGCATGCTTTCATTTTCTCATCGCGGGCAGCATGAGCTTGAAGTTCTGGACCTTAGTTTCATTAGCATAGCTTTGGGACTGAGGGTGAAGGATGGAGGGACCCCCAGGATGGATAAAACCCCCTATTGAACTAAAGGAGGGGGTGAATTAGTTTCTTAGTTCACCCCCAGGTTGGATTTCTTTAGCTCACCCATTGCCTCCTTCCTTAGTTTATTAGTTTGGCCCATGCTTTCTTTCTATTGTTCTCTGTGCTCATCGATGCTTTGGTTCTTGCTGCTTGAAACTCCGCCGCCATATTTATTCTATAATGTCGAGTGAGGGCTCGCTGCTGGTCTTCAGGAGGATCCAAAGTTTCTATCTGGCTCTTTCTTTCCTGCTTTGTCTCCTGTGGAATTCAACTAGTTCGGTTACCCGGTCCTGAAGAACCCCTGCTAACATTCTTTGATTGAGGCACTATCCTTCGGCAAGAGGATGATTTATTGATCATGGGTGAGGGCAAAGAGAACTTTCTAGCAGTTGGAAATTCGAGGTGGGCCCCTACTATTCTATGGCAATCCATTGGATTTTATCCCTCTCAAGAAAGAGACGGTGTAGGATAGGTGCCTAACTTATTTCTATTCTCACTTCCATCCTTAGCCTGACATGAGATTAGTTTCCCCAGTCGTTAACACCTTCATTAACGAGTTGAGGATTTTATCATTGAAAGCGTGCTCTTCTTCGAGGAGCTACCGGGCCCTAAACTTCCATCCTACCGTCCTACCTATAGTTGGAGCCCTACCTAGCCTAACGAGGAGCCCTAGCCAATTCACCACTAAGGGTGAAGGATGGCCTACCCTTTGGAACCCCTGATTACACCTACCATAGCCCCTACCATAGAATTTGGCGGGGCTATGGCTACAATTTCCACCCCCGTTTAGAATAATAGGGCCATAGAATTTTAGGGGCCCACCCGTCTTAGAATAGTAGGGCTGTAGGGACTTCAAGAAAGTCAAATTTGGGAAGCCAAACCCCACCCCCTACTATTCTAAGGGGCCACAAACCCCACCCACTATAGCCCTACTATTCTAAGGGGCCCCGCGGCTACCGAAGGCATGAACTACTATAGCGAGTGGGAGCCCTGGCCCCCTACCCAGGCCCCCTACAATTCACCAGGGGGCGGGGGCGTGAGGTAGATTATATTCACGGGAGGCCCCTCAGTAGATTATTGTTGATACATCTTAGGTTGAGCTCTATCTCTCCTTCCTCCACCGGTTGAGGGTACTCGTTAATTCAGTATGGGTCAAACAGAATCGGAGGATGCAGATTAGTTGAGGGCAGCTAACTCCCTGGCTATATTGGATTGATGCTCTTCTGGAGGATAACTATAGCTCCTTGTCATATGCTCAGACCAAAGCTCTAAACTCTTCCTTGCCCAGGCTATTCAACTAGTTCAATCGAGGGTGCAATTCTATGGTAGTTAGGAAGGAGGTTGTCAACTCATTATCAACTCCCCTTTAGAATAGTAGGGCCGGGTGGGTAATGCATGGCATCATCTTGCTCTATGGAAGGGGAATTCCTTTCGATTGTATAATAAGGAGGGGAATTCTCTCCGGGAACAAAGAAAGGATGGCCGGAAGAGAAAGGTAGAACCATCCTATCTATAGTTTTCCTCCCATTACCTTCCTACAGGACCGAACAATGCAACCGGAGGTGAAGGATGGATAACAGAGCCAGCCAATACTTTCTTGAATGAAGAATACTTTCGTTGAACTCCCTTTGATGACAGCAGCTACGCCCCATCCTAGAACACCCTCGGTCAAAAAACTGAAGCTATCTAGGAGGGCAACTACGACACTCCTTTCCTAACTCTGGATGGTCCGGGTAAACTAATCAACTATCCTACCCGTGGGTGAAGGATGGAGCCCCTTACTTCCGGATGGCGACAGGACAGAAACAAAGGATGGGACGCCCTTGCCCTCACCTAGAGTTGCCCGCCCTGGGGTTCTAGCCATTTAGTTGCCCTGGGGTTCTAGCCATTGTGAAAACAAGCCCAGTCATTTGCTTTCCTCCCCTCCCCGAGCGGTTAGAAGGGCGATCGAAGGTATCTATTGCTTATCCTCTCAACCTGCTGTCCATCCTTCCTTACTTCCTTTAGCTCCTCCCAGCCATCCTGTATTTTACTAATCGGAGAGGTTGGGAGGCTAGTTCGTTCCGAATTCAACTAGTTCAATTCCCCTTCCATAGATAGTAGTTGTTCAACCGTTGGTGCCTATCCTTCCTACAGGGGGTGAAAAGGGCCGGTGGGTAATATCATCTACAATTCCCCTCCTTATTCTAGTTGTTATTGGCGAGAAAGGCCTTGTTAATTCCCCAGAACAGTTTCTGAATTTGTTAACTTCTTTCTCTCCGGGCACCTTCCGGTTGAACGCCTATCTTTCCTAAACTTCTTGTCGGAAGGACCTTTCTATCTTGTCGGAAGGAAGGTGGGTCGGGGTGGGTCAATCCATCCCAACCAAAAGAGTTGATTTGGCCTGGAGAGACCGTCATAGAACTATCCTGCTCAAAACGGGGAGATTGCAGGAGTCGCGTTCACTCTACCCAACCTTAATCCGGAGAGAGAATTAGTCTAGTTGACTCAACCTAACTGGCCAGATTCTATACGTAACATGGGTTGCCTATTCTTATTCTATTATTCGTGATTGGTGTAATAATCGGTCATTCTCTTTCCAACTCGTCCCAGAATGGGCGTTAGGGCAAAGAACAAGAAGAAAGAAAAATTCTCATGCCATCTATAGCCTATAGTCCCTCCCACCCGGCCCCTACCATTCTAGCCGGCTAGTCGGTAGATTATTGTGACCTGCCCCCCAACTAATATACCTCCCGGGGGGGCCGCCCCGGCACGTCGATCATTCGTCTGGGTCATATGACTGGCAAAGTGACCCAACTAGGCATAGAATAGTAGGGCCTTCCTAACCCGGGTGGGAGGGAATAATAGGATTAGTCGATCATTAGAGTCGCTCATATGACTGGTGAAGCGACCCAACTGCTAAGAATAGTAGGGGCCCTTCAACTTAATATACCTGCCTACCGGCACCCCTGCCCTTCGGGACCGACCCCCCTACGGGGCCACAAACCCCACCGACCATGCCCCTTCGGGACCGACCCCCCTACGGGCGCCGCAACTACTATAGCGTCGGTCCCGAAACAAACCCCACCGACCATGCCCCTTCGGGACCGACCCCCCTACGGGCGCCGCAACTACTATAGCGTCGGTCCCGAAACAAACCCCACCCGCCCCTACGGGGCCCTACTATTCTAAGGGGCCCCTTTGCCACCAGGGGGGGGGGTCGGCTGCCGAAGGCATGCCCCCTTAGAATAGTAGGGCTATAGCGGGTGCGAAGCACGCAAGGGTACGAGATCGAGACTCAATCCTATTGTTCTTCTCGGGACGGAGCCGTATGATCCGAGAGTGCCCTTCAGTAAGCGGTTCTTCGTCAGCAGGGGCAGCAAAGCGGGCTTATCCTGATCTACCAGAAGCGGAAGCCGAATCAACGAACGAAGGAAAGGGACTATAGTTGATCCCAGAAGTTTCGAGAAGAGCTAAGCAGGTCATCCCGTGGAGGGTTCGAAGGAGAACAGCGGCTTAAGCCATTACTCGCCCGACTATAGTTGTGGCCTATCTCTACTCTAAATAGCTCACTGGTCTAGCTCCATAGATAGCGCCAGGTATGGAAGAACTGCTGAAAGCATCTAAGCGGGAAATCCTTGCTATGCCTACGCGGTTGAATCGCATGCAGGGGAACGGATTACTCATTCTTCTCCCCCGCCAATGTCCGGTGGCACCAGCGAGAGCCAACCGTAGTACGAGAGGACTGGGTTGGGCCTGGTGATAGCCCTGTAGACGTAGATTGGTTCCGACTATAGTTCCCATGGTTTCTTGTTAGTGAAAGAAGGTGATAGCCCTGTAGACGTAGATTGGTTCCTCCCAATCAATGACTAGCGGAGGTGTGCGAAGGTAGGCTCGAGCTAACAACAAGATGGCGAGTCGATCCGATGCCCCTTTCTCCTAGCCGTACAGGGGAGCTTTGAAATATGAGGTGCGCCAGCCATTTTTATCATATAATTAGTTGTTCAGGAGAAACCGTCCCCTTGCGTGCTTCGCACCCACCCCCCCTACGGGGCCTTAGGGGATTGGGCTTGATTGAAATCTGGAGTGGAGTGATCCGGAACAACGAATGCAAAGCTTTCCGGCCAGTAGCCGATAGAACTATAGTCGTGAACCAGATCAGAATGATGATTGATTGTCCGGGGGTTCTGCGTCCAGTCAATCCACCTTCTAAATAATGAAGCAATCGATCGGTCCCTAGGGATAGCGATGGATAGATGGATAGATGGACAGTAGGTTGGTCTACCGTAGATTATAAACTACGGGACCATGCTCATTGATCCGATCTTCGTTTAGATGCCTTTCATCCGACCGGATACCACCTTTTCTTCTTCCCTACCAGAGCAGATTTCTTAGTACGGGCTCGGCAACTCAAATTCCCACCCACCCCTGCACGGAAACAACTTCTTTGCAGATCGGCACTCCTTTTTTTCGACTCAGCGATTTCGCCCTGCTGGCTTCACTATCCGACTAAGCGCCTAAAGAACCATAATAGGGCCTCCCATCGCTCCCGTACGATCTATTCGCTCTCGTTCCCGGCCATTAGATAGATCAGGTTGGGATATCCGCATCCATTCTAAAATGAATAACACTTAGGTGGGAATGGTAGAGGCTTGGGTAGAATCTTCCTACTCGAGGTTGAGATGGCCGCTTTGTCTCCTACGCACGCTCTACACTTTGTTTCAAGGCCGTGTCAAACCAGTCCGATGATTACTGATTTCCCGGACGGAATAGACGAAACGCATGGACTGGAGCTGGCGTATGTGATAGAGAGCGCTCGTTCGTTTCCCCCTAATGAATTACTGGCAGCATCGAAGCCCAGCCGAAGGAATAGGTATACGATTCACCGACTAACAGCTCATAGATGTCCGAAGGGGGGCCCTTCAAATAGTAGGGCGAGTTGGACGATCTCATTCCTACCTTCTCTATCCTACCTTTTGATAAAAAGGGTGGGTGGCGAATTGCAGATCGGAACACGGAGGGGGATGAGCATCAGTTCGCTTCCAACAACTCTTATCATAAGAATAACCGGACACCTTAAAGAAAGTGCCGTTCGGCCATAATGTTCGAAGTTCATTAAGTGCCGATATATAGTTCTTTCGTTCTCGCCATTCCCCAACGGCATCTACCCGCTGATTCCCAACGGCATCTACCCCCCCCCCCTACTATTCTAAGGTGATTCCCTCCCACTTCTATAATCTACCCCATTAGAATAGTAGGGGGCAGGGGGGGCCCAACTAGAGTTTCCCACCCCCCCGGCTTATCCTAGCAGAGACGGCTTATCCGAGAACTAGCAAGCGCATTAATGAACTGATTCCTTTGCCATAGTAGGGGTTTAATTCATTAGCCTGCTAGCATAAGTGGGGTTGGGACCTCAGGTCGGTGCCCTACTATTCTCAGGGGCCTCAGGTCGGTCCCGAAGCAGGGCAGGTCGGTGGGGTTGGCGGTGATAGGCGGCCGGGGGAAGAAATCAATGATAGATTGATCCGCCGCGCCCATTAGAATAGTAGGGCCCACCCAACCCGGAACTAGAATTCTTAATTAATTAGTCAATTAATCAGTGAAAAGGCGAACCCCACCGACCTGCCCCGCTATAGTAGTTGACCGACCCCCCTACTATTCTAAGGGGCCTTTGGGTCGGTGGGGTTTGAGCCTTAGGTTTGAGTTCATTAATAAACCTGCTAGCCCTTGAGAATAGTAGGGGGCTAGAATACGCTAGTCTCGCATAAGCCCGCCTTAGCCCTCCCACCTTATGCTAGCCCCCTACTATTCTCAAGGGCTAGCGGTAGATTAATGAACTCGCTAGCCCGTAGGGGGATTAATCGACTAATTAATGAAGAATTCTAGTTCCCGAGGTTCGAAACAAGGTGTGTGATTTCTAGAATCCAATCTCCTCTATCTCGTCCGGGCCCAACCTTCTATTCTATAGTTAATGGCAGGTCCATACTATATACGTAACATGAGTGGCCCCCCCTAGGCCCCTTAGAATAGTAGGGGGGCCCGTAGGGGGGGTTTTGGGCTACTATAATGGATATATAGTATAGCGAGTTGGTATTCGTTCAGGGCCTGACACATCAATCACCTTTCGTTCCTGTAGCTTAGCTGTAGTCGCTCAGGGGGGCGCTCGACCGTTCTTTAGTTTTAGTTCAGTTGAAACGGCTAAAGAGAAGAGGGTGGTTGCGTCGTGTCGGCCCTTAGAATAGTAGGGTATGCCCGTGGTTAGTTCAGTGCGTACCGTTCAGTCGGTGGGTTGAAGCCATGGGGACGAAATGGGAATGGTGTTTCAATCAACCGAACCGTTCAGTGGGTTCAACAGGTTTAGGCGAGCACCGGTCGCATACAGAATCGGACACAGAATGGTGTACTGGCCTTTTGAGAGGGAGAGTTCACAGCGCCCTATCTCCTCCCGGAACTATGCCCCCCACAATTAATCTACCTCCACTAGAATCTCCCTCCCACCCCGCCCACACACACTAGAATTCCCCCCCACATGAACTATAGTTCCGGGTGTGCTTGAGGAATAGCTATATCCTCCCACCCACCCTCGCTAGCCATTCCCCCCCACTGCCATTTATAAACCTGCTAGCCCCGGGTATCTCGAATTGGAGCCCCTACTATTCTAATGGGCGTCCCGGGTTCAGTTCGCATGCAGAATCGGACCCTACAATTCTATGGCGGAGCGGACGGAATGGTGTACCGGTAGTTCTAGTTCTCGCCGGTTCCATTTCAATCAATAGTGAGCGCCGGTTCGAGTAGTGGGCAGCGCCCTACTATTCTAAGGGCCGGTGGTTCAATCCAATGGTTCGCTGCCGGAACTTTAGCGGGTGGGTGGGTGGGAAACTGGCCGTTCCGGCTAGGGGGGGGTGGGAGGCCCCCCCGGGAGGTAGATTCTAGTTGGGATAGGCCTTGGGTGGGTGGAAGATCAATGCAGGGGAGGAGGGAATCTGGGACAATCGGGGGATGAAGGAATCGACATCTTGGGTGGGATCCTGCCCCTGCATTTGGGGGCATTCTCGGCCTCCCGAGCAAGCAGGACTCTCATATATAGTACATAGTATATAACTGTCGGCCCCTATCTATCCGTCTATGGCTCCTTCCGACCTGAATCGATAAACTCCAAGCTCCACTGATGGCCCCTACTATTCTATGGCATCATCAACCATCATCAACAACATTTCCTTCCTCCGGGTTCATCGGGGATTGATGTCGGAGAAGTGGGAATGGGCCCTATATCTATATCTGTTGATCGATGTTGGATAAGTGGGAAAGAACCATTGCCATCATGCGTGCCGCTATCGCGATTGGGAACGGAGTGCCGCTGCGGTGAACGGAGCCCCAACCCCAACTACTATATCGGGGGGTGGGGCTTTGGTCGGTGGGGAGGAATCTTTCGGAACTCTTGATCGAACGCCTCTACCTCCGCCCCCCTGCAACAAGGAGGTAGATTAATTGGTGGGCCCCTCTATTGCCACCCACCCACCCCTGCATTAGCTGGGTGGGTGGTCTAACGGCCCCTGAGAATAGTAGGGGCCCACCCAACCCTACGATTAGTTGTTCCGGGGTAGGGGGTTGATTGAATGAGGAACTCTTGATCGAACGCCGGGGGTTGATTGAGGGCCCCTATATACAGTTACAGTCGGCACTCAACATATAGGGGGTTGATTGAGGGCCCCTATATACAGTTACAGTCGGCACTCAACCGCTCTATCTCCTCCCACCCACCCCCGGGTTGAGGAACTATTGATTCATGTTGATTCATGCACTCGCTCGCATTGATGCCCCCTGCACTCGACTGCCCAGATATGGATGGGGGGCCCCTCGGGGCATTTATGTGAAGGCCGGCCCCCTATCTACTAGTAGGCCGTCGGTCTGCATAGTGCCTATATACAGATATAGCCGATGAACCCCCAGATAGTTCAGATGTTGGGGAACCTCTATTCCTTACCCTGCCCTAAGACAGCCTTCGGCACCCGCTATAGTAGTTGCCCCTTTGCCATAGTAGGGGGGTCGGCTGCCGAAGGCAGGCCCAAAAAACCGGCCCCCCCTGCCCCCTACTATTCTAATGGGGTAGATTCTAGAAGTGGGAGGCCCAGGTAGATTCTAGTTGAGTTGCCTGCCTTCGGCAGGGCCCCCCCTGCCCCCTACTATTCTAATGGGGTAGATTCTATTCGCTTTCTCACCCTATTGCCTATACCCACCCAGGGCGCCCCGGGAGCCATAGTAGGGTGGGGTCGGTGGGGTTTGTGGCCCCGGTCGGCTGCCGAAGGCATGCCAACTAACTAGAATCTACCGTAACCTATAACTCCCTCCCACCCGCCCCCTACAATTCTAAGGGCTCCCACCCCCCCCTTCCAACCCCACAGTTAGTTGCCTGCCTTCGGCAGGGCCCCCCCTGCCCCCTACTATTCTAATGGGGTAGATTCTATTCGCTTTCTCACCCTATTGCCTATACCCACCCACCCCTAAGGCGAGTATGGTCGGTCCCGAAGGGGCATGGTCGGCTGCCGAAGGCATGCCCCCTTAGAATAGTAGGGCTATAGCGGGTGCCGAAGGCTGTCTTAGGGCGGGTGGGTGGCCCCGGTAGATTCTAGTTAGTTGGCCTCCCAAGGCATGCCTTCGGCAGGGCCCCCCCTGCCCCCTACTATTCTAATGGGGTATATTATAGAAGTGGGAGGCCCCCCCGATTCTAGTTAGTTGGCCCCTTAGAATAGTAGGGGGGTCGGCTGCCGAAGGCATGCAACTAACTGTGGGGTTGGTCCCCGGGGTTGGACCGACCCCCCTACTATTCTAAGGCGTCTTAAAGTGGGAGGATATAGATACGCTTTAGGTTGGAGGGGCGGAAAGTAATGCTGGTGAACCCGGGTTCAGAAGTTCTCGATGGGAGGCAAGACAGAGAAGGTGGTTCAGAAACTCAATCGACATGTGCTGCTTCAAGACAACTACTCCCTACTCGCAAGCAACCAAGCCCCGGTGTGGGATGGACTAGTTTGGCTGGCTAGTTCAGTGAAGTGGCCCCGGTGAGTGAAGTGGCCCCGGTGAGTGAAGTTGACCCCCACTTAGAACAACTGTCTGAGAAACAGAGAAAATAAAGCATGCTCCGGCTACAGTTGGATGGATGGATAGAGAGATTGAACCCAATGTTGAGTCGGTGAACTAGCCTTCATTGGCAATGAAGGAGGATGGGAGTTAACTACTACCAGTGTTCGAAGGCAACAAATAGAAGGCAGTTCAGGTAATCGCTGGACCGAGGGAAACAATCAATTACCCATAAAACAAAGCAGGGAGCACATCTCACCCGGGGGTCGAAGGAATGAATGCTATTAGCCCGGAGTTAACGATATCGGGGAGGAGGAAGGAAAGGGGCTCCACCCTGCAACACGGAAAGGAGTTCAACCGGTGGGGGTGGTAATTACCGTCTATCATGTCAGTTTGGCTGGATAGGTCGCGTAGCGGATCCAAGGAGAAGGATGTGATCCAAGGAGAAGGATGTTCTTCCATCCTTCACCCCAACAATAGAATAGTAGGGCGGAAGCAGGAGCGTGCTGTCCAAAGGTAAGGTGAGGAGGTGGTGCTGGGTTTCCGGTAGTCCATCCATTAAGGTAAGCTCTCGGATATTGGATATTTATTTTCTGTTGGCACGAGGAGAGAAAGCCCTGATTTATTGCATGCTTTCATTCGGAAGGAATTCCCCTCCTGCCTTCACCCCGTAGTTGAAGTTAACACGGGCATTAACCCGTCCTGTCCATCCGAAGGCGGAGATAGGTTAACACCTAACGAGTTGAGGATGTGAGCCCTGCCTGCCCGTAGAGCCTGGACAACTTTCTTTGCATCCATCCATCCTCTTTCTTTGAGTTCGGTTCACTGGACTTGGGCTCACTGGAGTCAGTCTCTTTCCTGCTTAGTGCCTAACCGAGGGTGCCATCCTTTCCACCCTGATGGCACCCCCTCTTTGGATTGGCCTATCAACTACTACCGGCTGGAAAGAAGGTTAATCCGGCCCAGGGGCGAC
>VCHN02002326.1:0-17658 GCA_007115665.2 Sequoiadendron giganteum | reverse complement strand
GATTAATATTTTCACCTAAAATCCCAGAAGCGTGTAATAAAACACCTACATATTCACCAATACTATTAAAACAACATTATATTAGGACCCATTTCACCAATTAAAATTTACAAATAGTTGATTGTGAAGACCCATTTCACCAATTAAAATTTACAAATAGTTTCTTATGAGGACCCATTTCGCCAATAACATTAAAAAATAATTACATTTGAGGACACATTTCGCCAGTTGTTGTGACACCTCCATGCGAATCATAGGGCCATAATTGCCTTGAAAATTACAATGTATTGTTGTATAAGAACACATGATTCACCAAATTTTTAAAATACCATTTAAAAATCTTGTAGAATTCACCAAATATGGATTGATATAAATACAATCGAAACTGTCATTTATTCTTACACATCTTGTTCAGTTCTTGATTCAAAATTTGGACTTGGAACCTTGAAGTTGATTGTAGGCAAGCTACAAAAATACAACATAGGTGTTCCTGCATTAATGAATAGCAAGTCAATGAAAACCTAAACTTAAAGGTGAGTGATCATTTTTTCATAGTGTTATAAGATTTCTTTATCTCATTTCCATTCTTGCTTCAATCTTCAAGATGATATTGAGTAGGGAATGCGATCTATATTCTCTGTCCTTAAACAAGAAGACATTTTTTTCTAGCTTTTATTCAAAGTGAGAGATCAATATGTCAAGCAGCAAGGGTAAGACTCCTCAGTGTGGTGAAGGGACTGGGAGGCCATCAAAATGCCCAAAATGTAGAGGTACCATATAGTCTTACTTTGGAATTGGCAATGCTTTTGATCCATTAGATCAAGATGGAGATACATCATCAACTCTTCCACCAAATATTAATGAAGAAGGCATTCACAATACCTCATCACCACCAAAAGGTTAAGGTGAGATTGTCATTGAGTTAAATGTATCAAATGAGGATGGTAGTACCATAAAAGATGTTCCAGGGGATACCTTGGTTAGCCAAAATGATATAATTGACTTGGATCAGGATGATGTTCGTAGCAAGAAAAGAAAAGGAAAATCAAAAGTAAGGCACGAGTGGGCAATGACAAGAAATTTTCAACTTGGTTGGTTGTCAAAGTACCCATTCATTGTACCAGTAGGGAAAGCAAACAATGTTGAAACTGCAACAAAATTCATGTGTACGATTTGTAGTTGGAAATGTAAGAGAGACAAGAAATTGTAGCTAAAGCTTGACACTATAGAAAAGCATATCGGTAAATTTTATGAAAAACAAATCATAGACAGAAAGGAACAATCAATTGTATGATGGAAATCAAAGGAAGAATGTCTTCATGTTAAGTATGTTACGGAATATGAAGAGCATAAACAAAGAATGTTGAAGCTTGATGCATGTCAAGGTACACTTGAGGCTCAATTTGGAAAAGCAATGGAAGGAGTAAATCTATCAAAAACTGTTCAGATGAGTGTTGTTTTTGATATTTTGTCCAAAGGGCTAACTATGACAGACTACCCAGAATATTTTAATTTATTATCTTTTTTGGGTGTTCCTCAGTTTCCTAGCTCACACTGGTCAGTAAATGAGAAGACTGTAACCTACCTCCCAGAGTTTTTAGATAAAAAGAAAATATTTTCTAGACAAGGGCATTACCGAATTTTTTGTTTAAATTTAGGCCTAATTTTTAGTCACAATTTCCTCTCTCTATTTTTTTTTCAAATATTCAATTTTTCTCTTAGTTTCCATTTTCATCTGTGCTATAAATTATATTTTCAGATCTAGGGTTTATGTCAAATAGGCTTGTTAAAACACACAACAAACTTCTCCTCTTTGCAACTCAAAAGGACCAAAACCTTAGGAGATTGGCTCTCTATTGTGGCAATAAGCTAATCATCAAAACCTAGTTAATTTTGTGTTTGAATGTAGAGGGAAAGTCAAAAGAAGTTGATCCTAGTTAGTCTAGTTGGATCTAGGGTCATTTTCCCTACTCTCCACCTAGATATGATGGTAAACATAGACATAATTTCTTTTTCCTTTTCTTTTAGATAATTAATTTAAAAATATATATTTGAATAAAATATTATAAAAAAGATGAACTTAATATCCAAAGATTTGAAGTAAAATACATAAATAATTGGATAAAAGGGATTGCAAAATATATTATCCAATCACCCTATGAATCTAAGAAAGACACATTAAACTAAGATTTACTAAACTACAAAAAAAATCAATTTAAAAATAAGTGTTGAACAAAAAAATTGATATGATGGAGCTATCTTTCTTCCAATAAGTTATGGTAGTCTTCTCTAGCTTCAATAAGGTCATGAAAGTATTTTATTATTTACAAAAGATAATTGTAAAAATAAATGTCTTATAATATATGAGTTTAAAACACCTCTAGTTAGAAAAAAAAATGCCTTGAAAATGGTAAAAGATTCTATCAAATGCATCTTTAATTAGAAAAATACCTTTAAAATAATTTAAAAATGCCTTTAGAAACACCTTTAGTCTACAAAAGCACTCTAAACAACATAAACAACCTTTAGAAATAACTTCTAATAACAAATATTCCTTCACAAGTTGCTTTTACTTCAAGAAATGACCTCAATAACACCACCTATTTTGAAGAACAAATTCAAGAGTATTGTATGAGAAACACATAAAAAAAATAAAAAATTGAGAGCTTTAGTGAGACGTTGGAAATGAAAAATACAACCAACAAGAAATGATGAAAAATGAGAAACTAACTTATCCTTCTCCTTCAACAAAAATACTTCATCTAGTTTTGATACCAATGCTAGGCTCAAGAATAAAATGTCAAAAAAGATTAACAAATGAACGAGATTTGGACAACCAAAAAATTATTTAATGAGAGATTATTCTATTCAATAAAAAATTACATATTTACTAATATAAATAACTCTTCAATTCATATTATAGATTATTTTTCTTATTTTAATGAAACTATGAAATACAAAATATTATCTTACTACTCTTAAGATAATGTATATTATAATTAAAAGATAAAATTCTCCAAAATATAAGGTTCTCCACTATGACCCCCTTTCCCTTAGTGGAGTGAACTTAGAATTTGAGATCGAAACAAGTGGTAAGCAGTCATTGTCATCCTATTCCTGCCGTATTCACTGGAATTTTGTGTATTTTGTCAACAAGAATTTTGTCATATTATTGTCCTCTTCTTGCATTGACTGGAAGTTTGTGGAATTTTGCGTAAATTTTCAGGACTTTATTTAGTCGACAAGAATTGCCTTCCATACATTGCATTAACGTCACTTCAATTCCCAGCTGTCAACATTTGCATAGACTTGCCTTTCACTGAGAATAGCATTCAATACTTACGGTTTGAAAATTTGGGCAGATGCATTCTGAGCTGCATACATTTATAATTTCTTATCTTGAAGATTAACAAAGGTGAGTATGATAGTTATAAATTATATATATTTATGCTAATAGCTATTGATAAGGATTTGTATATATTTTATGTGGATTTTACTGTATAAAATTTATTTGCATCAATATTTGGGATTACATTCTGTGATCCATCATTAGGATGAAGAGAGTTGCAGGAGAAAATCCAGAAATAAAAAGCACTCTCGTTAAACATGGACTGTGGAAATCTAATGTTGTTATATTTTATGTTCTTTTATTTCAATAAAATTAGGGTTAATAAAGATATTATTTGAAGTTTATTTGTTTATAAATATAAGTTGAATATAATTACAATCATCATCAATAATAATCATTATCAATGATATTCATTATTAATAGTATCATTATCAAAATACAAACTCTGATTCATAATATATATTATCAATCTTTATCAAATATATATAACTAGAGAATTAGAATATTAAAATATCTTACCATATTATTATGATCATCTTTATTTCTTTGATTTATAATTTGTATGTTTAAAATATAATTAAATTCAATTACATTATAATTTAACCACATTTTTAATATTTTTAAAGTGATATCAATAGTAACATTAATTTCATACCTATCATGGCCTGAAGATGGCGCAACTGAAAGGTTATAGGAAGGTATGGCTTGAGGGGGACTCTCTCAACATTATTAATAATTTGAAAAAATGTTCCCTCCCGTCATGGAGTGTTGAACCCATGATATTGGATGTTATTGAAATTCTTAATTCCTTTGATGAGTACTATATATCTCATATTTTCAGAGAAGGTAACGGATTAGCAGATGTATTTGCTAACATTGGTGTTAGGGGTACTAGGGAGTGGGGTGCGAGCCACCCCCTCCCCATGGAGGCTATTGCATGTGCAAACCATGACTTTCAAAACTATCATATTGGTTGATGATTTGTTATGCTTCGAAGCTTGTATGACTATTGTCACATGGCTTGTTATTATATGGAGTGATGGCAAGCTAGATCCTCATCGAGCTAATGGTACCTTGTTTAATTTCTGCATTGGCCAAAGTTCTAGGTTCATTATTTTCCTTTGCCATAATTATGTTGCCACACAGATTGTGGGCATTTTTGGGCTCTCATTCTCAAAGTTTCTCCTCATTGCTTGCAAGGTTCTCAAACTTCTTAGCTTTGCAAATTTTTGAGCCATGGGAGGAGATAGAAATCGTGTGGAGCCTTTCTCCTGTGATTTAGTGAAGAGTAAGAAGGAGGTGTGGCATATATTAGAGAAGGGCGGGATCACTCCTTATCTGGAAAGATTGCATGGAAACAACCCACATGACACGACTCAGTTTCCTAAAGCCTAGAACAACTGAGTTTTGAAACTTGGTGGAACAAAATTTGATGTTAATGAAGACTTTATTGCAAATATAATGGGGCTTTCTACTGATGGTAAGAAGGTGTACAAAGACAAAAAGGAGTTAAAGGCTGCTACACACATCTTTTTCAAAGGGTCTGAAGAACAAGACTTGAAGATGGCTAAGAACGGTAGGTACCAATGCAGCTTACTTAAAGCACTCTAGGGGGATGTTGCAACAAAATTCATGAGATACATTACCCTTGAGGGTTGCTTCTCTGCAGTAAATGCCTATCATTTTGTGCTCCTTAATCATTTTTGCTATAAAAAGAGAATTTCTTTCCCTTTTTATCTTTTGGTGTTGCTAGAATGTGGTCTGAAGGACCACAAAAAGAACCCCATGCTGCATTTGGGGCTTATTATGTTAATTTATGAGTATGAAAAAAAATTTGTGGTTTCTAAACCGGTTTCTACTCCCAAGGGTAAGCAATTGAAATCAGCAGTGGAGTATGAAATTGCCTCCGATGAGGAGTCGGTTAGCAAGAAAGGGAAAAAGAGGAAAATTGTCCTCGAGGAGGAGTTAGATTTTGGGGAGGACACAAATTATGCCTTGTATTATCAAGCCTCAATGGAGGTGGTCTCATAGCTCTCTAATGTGGGTAAGTCTAGGAAAGGGGTTGTGGGTCTTAAGAAGAAGGGATATGAGACATGTAGTGAGGAAAAAATGGCTAAAAAGTCGACTCGAAGCCTAAAGGAAAAGATTGAATTTGCCAGGGATATTTCCTCACCATCCCCTAGCTTGGACTCCCAACAAAGAAGGATTAGGTGGTGGGTAGTAACAAGAAAATATCTATTAGGTATGTTGGCCAACTACATGAGATGCAAGATGCTTCTCCCCTGAAGGTGGATGGTGGGAAAGGTGTTGTGGATTCCTCGGGCATTGACCTTGAAATGCAAAAGAGAAGGGTCTATTGCTAAGGAAATTACAGACTCTATTTGCAAAATAAAAATTCTGGTTGCTGGTGGTAAGGGTAAGGAGGTCTATCTTAGTTGGGACAAGGTAAGCTCCTCTTAGGAGGATGATGTTGAGGGTAAGGGTGATTTTTATTTTGACCATGAGGATATTCCTGATGTTCTTGGGTTGGCTAAGGAGGGCTCAATTTCTTTGTTTAACTTGTTAAAATGGGTGTTTCATGAGCTCAACATGACTAATATTAGAGTTTGGGGTGTGATGAATAAAGTTGGTGAGTCTTCAATCCAAAATTAGATTGATGAATTGTTTCTCTTTGAAGATTTTGGCTAATGAAACGTTGAAGACGAAGCAGAACCTTGAGGAAATAATTCTCACCCTTGAAGACCAAATGGAAAAAATGTATGCTAAATTAGAGAAGGGTGGGGATGAGATTAAATCTGTTGTGAAGCTTGAGTCTATTGGCATTTCAAATCCTTTTGAAATGACCAAGAAATGCAAGGGAATTACTCCTAGTGAGGATACTGGTGCTGGTGGTAGGTTTCTAGAGGGTGAGGTTTTTGTGGAGAAGGCTGGTGGGGTGTAGAATGTTTTGATTAAAGCAAGGTGAATGTGGGTGGGCCTAGGAACAGAACAAGGAATAAGACTAAGGTGTAGGTTGGGGCTCCTACTATGGATTTTTTTGAAGTCATGGATGACGGTCAGAAGGCTATGGCGTGTGACATGGAGGCTACTGGTATCCTGAAGAACATGTATTGTTGTTGCTTTTGTCCCTCCTTTTTGGCTGATGTTGCGCTAATGGTGTGCTATTTTTTGGTTGTTGTGCACTTGTTCTAGTTATCTTTTGCTTCAGCTATCTTTTTTTGTAAAGGGTTTCGGGCCCCTTCAAAACCCATTTTTTACCTCTAATCAAAAACATTAATTTCATAGAATAAATATAATTGTTTTAATAATTATGATTTGTAGTAGTAGATAAAATATTTAGTAATTACAAAATAATTACTAGGAAAAAAATGAAGTGAGAAGTTGCATAGCAAGAAGGGAAAAATGGAGATGAGAAAGAAAAAACGGAGGAGGAGCAATGCAAAAATACATTGCACGATGCATATCAAATAATTGATTTGTCGAAGGGCATATCTAAGGTCATAGAAATGTTGGAAGACCTATCTATAATTTGCAATCTAATAGGACCGAAATATGATAGAAGAAAGATTAGGGCTTAGCGGGATGAACATTGGAAATATGTGGAGATAGTAATTTTTTGCCAAAAGAATTTTTTGTGCCAATCTTTCTTTCTACCGAAGACAGGGAGATTGTTTTATAGGGTGGCCTTTATAAAATGGGTGAATATCCTATGAACATGCAAAAATGGTGTCCCAATTTTAATCTTGTGAAATTGGACCCCTACAATAAACCAGTTTATATGCGTTTATATAATCTACCTCTAGAATATTGGGCGTAAGATATCATAGAAAAAATAGGAAGATATTTAGGCACCCTCATAGATGTGGATGAAGAAATAATAGAGGTCAATTCCTACATCTATGCATGCATTTTGGTGGTAGCAATTAGGAAAATACCATACAAAATAATGTTGTGAGCCGATGGGGATCATTGGGTGTAGACTTTGGAGGTAGATGAGGAGAAAATGTTATGTTTGATTTGTCGAAGAAGGGATCATACAGAAGATAAATGTAGAAGAATACCAAGGACACTTGGACAACTTGGAGGCCCAAAGAGTCGCAACCACATGACAATACAAAGGTGATGGGTGGATACAGAAAACTAGATCCCACTTCATGTCCACATTTAACATGGAAGGAATGAAAAACTAATTGGAAAATTATTCAACATTCAGGAGAAGCCAAATCAAAAGATTAAGTGAAAAAAACACAACCATCTGACAAGAAAGGAGTGGGCACAAAAGTAGTTTTTTTAGAACTGACTCTGGATCCAAAAATATCAAAAAATATAAGGGAAAATGAAATAGAAGGTGTTGATTTAGAACGAGAAATGTATGAAATTGAAGATGATTTCTTTGAGGTAGATGAATTGGGGAAAATCGACCCAAGATGTATCAGTCAATCGGTAGCAAAGGTATTGGGAAAATCAAAAAGGAAAAGGAAGAAAGACAAATAAGTAGAAATGAGAGGAAGAAGCCAATGAGAAGGGCTTTTGAGTATAAAAGAATTTTTCAAATCCAAGGGATCCAAGGTCTCCCTTAGAGGGAAATGAAAATTTGTTGGAAAAACAAGAAGATACAACTGAGAGGGGGGGTAAATCAGTTGTAACAGAATCAACAACTTTAATCAAACTATTAACCTTTAACTCCAAATATGATGAATAATAGTGAAAGAAAGAATTACACAACACATCAGAAACACATAACACCAATATTTTTGCGTGGAAACCCTGTTAAAGGAGAAAACCACTGTGGAGGTTAATCCAAAATTATACCCTATTAAAATTATAATGAAAAATGAATAAGGAATGCACTTGCATTCAGGGACACTTCCTAGAGCTCACTGCTCAAAGAAATACAATTAGATTAAAACCATCCGAGTGGGATGAACTGAGAAAATAACTTTTCCAAAAGCGTGATGACAATTCCGGTTAGGCACGTACACTCTGCTTAATCTTCTTTCACATTATTCTCTTCTCTTGAATGATTTGACCTTTATTCACACTTGTACACTTGAGCATACACCACTTACTTTCATTCATACCACAAAACAACCTTGCTTATATATCCGCTACACGAATTTACATCAACAACTTCGTCAACCACAAATAATAGATGAATTATAATTATTGAAAAAGGGATGGCACAGAAACAATAAAATGTACAGCTACAATTATGGACATGTCAGAACATACCATTGATATCACACTTTGGGGTAGCCATTGCCAAATCGTTGGGAAACAACTAGCTGACCTTCCCCTACAACCCAACCCACCAATTGTTTTGATCAAAAGTGGTCGGATAACGTCATGGTCTGGAAAATCAATTGATACCATTTTCCCTACAACCATTCTAATCAATCCTAAGTTGGTTGAGGCATCAAAATTGCAAACATGGTATGCCACTAAAGGGACTGCCCTTCCTTCTCTTTCCCTCTCAAAGAGCCATATATCACCAAAGAAATTTGAAAACCCAATTCCAATTTCAAATATTGAGAATCCAAGATTTCCTGACAAACATAATGTTTGTGTAAAGGCTACTATCACAAAGCTCCACTTAGACAACTTCTATTACTTGTCTTGCCCTCGCATTGTGGAAAGCAAAAAATGTAAAAAAAAAGTTGTCCAGATTACCCCAAGTGCTTTTAAGTGCCCCAAGTGTTCTACGAAGATTACTACATGTGATTTCAGCTACATGCTCAAGATGGACTTGTAAGACACTACAGGTGAGCTTCTTAATGTCACCACTTTTGAAGAACTAGCCACAACATTGTTTGGAGTTTGCGCAAAAGATTTTCAGCTCCTACTAGCAGAGCCTAATGGTGCTACCCAAATTTTAGACATTATTGTCAACAATGAATTCCTACTAGCATTGTCCATCCAAACAAGTACTTTTGGTGGTCATGAATCACAAAGCATTGTTATTACAGCTATTAAGCGAGCTTAGCTTTTCTACACCAGTCTTTAAAAGTATGCTCATTATGTGATGTGCAATTATCCACTTTTTGTAAGCACAAGAGATAATTACTCAAAACTTTTAGACTTATTTGTATTTTTGAATATGAACATATATACATAATTCAATTTACACATGATTCATGCTTAATCTATACAAAATTTGAAGAATTGCACTCTTTTTTGCTCGAACAACTTGGTTTTCAATTTACCTTAGATTATATGTGACATGTCTTGTAACAATTTTAATATAAGCTATGCTCAAAGTTTTGTTTCAAATGTATCATGTTGTTTAATGTATTTTTAAAATGTTTAAGTTAGTTGTTAATATTTACCAATTCTCGTATTAAGTTCTTTTCATTATCAAACTTTTCATTGCACATTCACTTACATTAAGTGTCCATCTAAGTTGTATATTTACTCTATTTAAAATGCTAAATATTAGACCTTCGTATTTACTTACAATTACTTCAAACATTAAAATACTAAATTACTATTTTTCCACTTAAGCTCGTAGGATTTACACCTCATTTTTCCATTACTCATGCAAGCCATGGTTATTTATTATATATTACATAAATATTATATGAACTATTTGTCTTCACATAAAATTCTCAATGGAGTTAGAAAACAAAAGGTTGCAAGAAAAATGAGCTCGATGAAATGAGCTCCACCGATTATGTTACCATGCAAGAAAAGATGAGATCAATAAAAGAAGACGAGAAAGTCAACATAATCTCATAGATGGCATCTCCACAACTACACACCCATGCTCTACTAATCCCACCCAACTTCATCCACTTGCAATTGAAATACATAATTCAATTCAAGCAAATCCATTTTCTCATATCCATCCACAACCAAATTTTACTCCAAATTTTTACATTGCACGAGATAACTTCCACTCAAAATTAGACAAACTTGCAAATATGCCAACCTGTTTAGTCTGCATGGAAAAATACACTGGCATTAAAACAAGGGAAATAAATGGACTACCTACTTGTTACAGGTGTGCATCTGAAAAAAATGGCCATCATTTTTCCAAATGGAATAACATGGACCCAGGGGACCAATCCCAATGTTTAAAAAAACTAACCCAAGTTGAAGAAATGCTAATAGCAAGAATTAGCCCAATCCTTCAAGTAACCTATGCAAAAGGGGGGCAACTAAAATATTTTGGCCACATTATTTGTTTTCCTCAAGATATTTCTACTATTGCAACCCACTTGCCAAGGCGTATAAATGAATTTGATATCTTATTGGTTAACAAAAGAAACATTAGGGAAAAAGACTATAGCTTTTATGTAAGTAGAGGATGTGTATACGAGGCCTTGCAATATAAAATCATAAACGATCCATACTACAAAAGTATACAATTAGATGATGTTGCATTATCCTTCCTACCAAGTGATTCCACTAACATTACAGACCTGCTAAATGAAACAAACACTATTCCAAGTTTCACAACTTCAATAATGATGCATACACTTGATGTAAACAACGAAGACGCAAAGGCAAACATGCAACCCGGTACTTCATTTGTTGCTAGCCTTCCACTAGCACGCAGAGAGGTTGAAGAATTGCAGTCTTTATTACAACTAGGTGAAGGCCGACCACCCTTGTCTATAGATTGGCCACCCATTTCTCCATCTCCCATCAATGAATACAACACAAAAGGATTATTTGTAATGGCCTTCCCCATCTTGTTTCCTAAAGGCATTGCCACTTTCAAATAACAATGCATCAAAGAAGTCAAATTACATGAATATGCTCTCCACTTACTCAGGTATTATTAGAATAGGTTTGGCCAACACCTCGCTTTAGATACTTCATACTAAATATCCTAATGCACCATCACAACCAAGAAACATCTATTTTTGTTCATAAAAATATCCACCCAACCCTACTAACAACTATTCTCGATCTTTGTCAAAGATTGAAGGACTTGCCTGATGACAAGCTTGCAGAACAACTCATACGCTTTGGAGCGTCAATTCGTGGAACACGCCAATTTTGGAACCGTTCTAGAGCAAAGCTTTCAAATACGATCATACAAATTGGTTGTCCAACACTATTCTCCACACTCAGTACAACAGATACAAAATGACCAGACTTGCATAGTATAATGCCATGTAATGCACCTACAAATCCATAAGAAGCATACAAATGGAGGATACAAAATATAGTTCAAAACCCACACCTTACAACACAGTACATGCACCATATATTTATTGCATTTCGTGAAGAGGTCTTGAAAAAGCTACTTGGTGCAACGGACTATTGGTATAGGTAAAATCTGCATAATTTCATTAATTTGCATTGCATACCTTCAAAACAATTCCTACTAATAAGTTTTCACAAGGTACAAATGGAAACACAGGGGCTTTACACATATCCATGGTTTTCTATGGCTAAAAGATGCACCAGATATCAAAAAAATACAATGGAATAATCTCCAATCAGTAAAAAATGCAGTTGAATACATCAATAGATATGTCTCTGCATGGAATCCCAAACCGCTTCCTTTAAGAAACCAACTAATCCACCGAACTCTTGTCGATGATCCATGTTTAATGGATACAAGATTGATTATACCTGTAGACCCTTTAAGTGACTGCACAAAATTGGTAAATTGTGTACAATGTCATACAAAGTGTACCTTACAAACATGCCTTAGGAGAAAAGGCACAACCATTCAATGTCGCTACAAAGCCCCTTGGAGCATGCAAGATCAATCAAGTCTTGTAGTAGATGAGAATGGCCAACCAACATTCACCCCTTCACGCAATGACGATCGCTTAAACCTACACAACCCTTCTATACTCTCTATCTAGAGGGCCAATGTAGACTGCCAACCTATTCTCTCTATCCATGCTGTCCTCAAATACATTGCAAAATATGTAGCAAAATCCGAAACAAAATCAGAAACATATCATGAAATTCTTTTTCGAATTTCAACAAACATTGAGTCTCACAACCCAACACCTACAACTTTCTGTAAAATGCTTGCAGAAACACTAGTGGACCATGATATTAGAGCACAAGAAAGTTGCCACCTACTACTAAAACCGCCCCTTTGCATATCAAGCGGGATATTTGTTTCTTTAAATGTTAGCCAAAATAAATTCCAACATGTCTCAATGTCCTTCAAACCAACTACTACATCCACAAACTACATTGATACTTACATGGATCGACCAACATATCTAGAGTCCATGCCACTTATTGAAGTAACTAGAAAATGGACTTTCAAACCATCTCGAAAGAATAGCCAATGGAAAAAGCGCTCCATAGATGCCATTGTACGTGTATCCCCACACTTCATAACCATCCCTGTAAAAGATGAAAAAAACTATGAAGCATTTTGTTGGAGTGAACTATTATTGTACAAGCATTTCACAACATTGACAATGATATTGGCTCATCATCACTTCAAATAATACAACAATGGGAGAATTTTGCATGTAATTATCATCCCTGGCATGTGCTATACACACAAATAGAAGCTCCAAAAAATATAGATTCTAGCGCCTCGTCCGATGAAGAAGATATAATACAAAATAACAACCCATCAGAATGGCAAGTATTGTCTCACTTATACCCAAGCCTTCCCCTCCACTTTGACGAACTAGACATGCTTGGTCACCGTGACATTGACTTGCACCATGATTGGGGATCTTTCCAAATCAATCCACAACATCAATTCTCTGCAACTACATTCATAGAATCCAACCATCCAACATTTCAGGTCCGCCAACCTACCAATTGCCCTACCCAACATGACCTATCCATCCAACAATAAAAATAATTTCATATTATTTTGTCACACTTAAGTGCTGATACTTGCCAACCTCCTCTAAAATTAATTGATCAAGGAGCTGTTGGAACAGGTAAATCACACCTTATAAAAGCCATAAAAAAAGCACTCATGAGCTCAGCCGAAAATGGCCAATCACCATTACTACTTCTTGCACCAATAGGCATAGCAACATTCAACATAGAAGCGTCAACAATCCACTCTGCTCTACGAATACCTATCAAAGATATGGAACCCTTCCAAGGACAAACACTTGCAAACTTCTAGGAAAAAATGTACTTCATTCGGTACATACTAATAGATGAAATGAGCTTCATTGGACCCAAGTTGCTACAAAGCATTGACAAGAGGTTACGTGAAGCATTCCCCAGCAATAACCAAATAACTTTTGGAGGACGCTCAATCATGCTCTTTGGAGATCTTGGACAGCTTCCACCAGTCAAGGAAATCCCTATGTATGCGTCAACATCTTATGGAGGCACTCTATGGCATAGCTTCACAAAATTTATCACTCTTACCAAAATCTTCCATCAAATCAGTGAAGATCCAACACAAATTTCATTTCGTACTCTATTCTCTAATTTTGTGAAATGCAGAACCTACAATTGAAGATTGGAAAGTTCTAATGTCACGCTCTGGCTCAACATTGACATCTATAGAGCAAAATAGTTTCTTATCCTCATTACATCTCTTTGCAACAAATGAAACGGTCTCACTACATAACCAACAAATGTTATTGTCTTTGGCAAAATCTGTTGCATTATCAATTGCAGAGCAACTTAAGGGACCACCAAGTTCAAATCTAGACGAAGAACAACTTCAATCTAAGCTTCTATTATGTGTTCAAGAAAAAGTAATGTTATGCTCAAATTTATGGGTGGAAACATGCCTTGTAAATGGTGCACTTGGTGAAGTCAAAGCAATAGTCTACAAGGATGCAGAGAATCCACCTTCACTTCCATTATTTTTTGTTGTTCAATTCAACAATTACATAGGGCTAGCTTGGGACCACAATAATCCAAAGAATGTACCTATTTCCCCTTTCAGTCGTGGTCGACGTCGACAAATCCCACTCAAAATGGCATGGCCATTAACAATACACAAATCACAAGGCCTAACACTTGAAAAGGCAACAATCGACATCAACAATGTCGATCGGCAAGGCCTGACATTCACATCAATTTCAAGAGTGCGTTAACTTGCAAGCCTGCGCATCAAACCAACATTCACATTTGAACAATATGCACATATGCAACAAAACCCATATGTAGCACACCGAAAGCAAGAAGACGCACACTTATTAGTATTATCAAATTCAACCTCCACAACAAACACTAATACTTAAAATAACTGCAGGTTAGTTATATTTTATCAGTTACATTTTTTCACCTTCCAACTTCATTTACAATCATTTCATACTAAGCTGCAAACTGCAATATTAGCTATTATCTCTATTAACAAATGTGTTTTGTATATATGAACAAATATAATAACGTGCCCTGCACATTTGAATTGCACTGTACAATGAAATTTGTAAGCAGGAAAATCAAATCATCTACTGTCTATCTATAAGCTTTCAGGAGTATGTGCCAAAGAATATACAACCACTCTCCTACTATGTCTGAAAAGATAGTAATATGGTATATGATACAAGAATCTCTCAACTTAAGTGTTTATGAGGACTTAAGTGAACAGTCCACAACTAAATTCTCCTTTTAAATTTCCCTTCAAATGGTCTTGATACTTAGAAATTTTTACTTTGTTTTTCAACATGTATTTTCATTGTGGATTTTGAATTATGTATTTTCATGCATCTCTACCCAAGGATAAATCTTACAAATATGGCACAATATCTTGCAGGGGATCCTGTACCACTTCCACAAGAAGCATTGCAGCTTATGGATGTAGTTCTTCGACAATCTGCATTAAAATAGTAAGCATTTTATAAAGCTTACAAGCCTCTTTTAGCCTATAAGACTAACTTACAAATCTATAAAAAAACATTATAGGTTGCTTATGTTTTTTTTTATAAAAAATTTGGCAGCTTTATTGAAAAGGGTAGGTCATTTCATGAGGATCATTTTGGGGTAGAGAAGCTACAAGGAGGTTTGGTGGCCTATCGGGGTTTCTATCAATCTATTCGACCTACACAACAAAATCTCTTGACTCTGAATCTTGGTATTGCTATGTCCTGATTATAACCTTCTCGTTGGCCTTTGTATTTTCAGAATTGGTATAACTTTTAAGAACTATAGTTGCGATCTGTGTAACAAGAGTCACAAATGGAAAGAGAAAAACTAAGGTACCTTCATATATATAAGGATTGTCCATGACTCAGTTTAATCTTGAGGTGCTCTTTACTACATTTGTTTATCATAAACAAACCATATTTGATTCAAATTGATCTTTTTTAGCCTTAATTAACTTATATATTTTAATTCTAATGTCCTATACCATAATTTATATTTAATGAAAGTTAATTATAAATGAGATGCTTTGAAATAATATTTTGATTCTTTCTTAATTCTTCTATTTTGCTTCGTGTTCTTAATGATTTTTTGACTCCACAATTTTGGTTACTTTGCAAATATGATACTAATTACAATGGTTTGATACATCAAATGTTTTGATGAATCTCTGTAGACATTGCTGCAACACCCTTCTATGAGCCTATTGACTTGCCTACCTTCATTGCAAATACAGACCCTAATATTCCATGCAATTTACTATAATTATTTGTAATTATTATGGATTGCAATAGCTTGAACTGCCTTCAGGTTCTCAAGTCCACTATCACTGCGGCCTATTTCAAATTTGCTTAAATTATTACTGAAGTTCTTAAATTCAACTACATAGTTCTATTTCAAGGTGAGTCAAAATATCTGTAATTTGAAATCCAAAGAGTGGCCAGAAATTTCCACTAGATATTTCCACCAACATCATGTTCTATTTATGGTACTTATACTATTTATGTAGGCTTCTATAAGAATTTAATAAGAGCGCAATCATGGTGAAGGGACCTCAACTATTCTCTGATATTGGGGAAGAAAACCAGAGGTTAGATGTTTATATAAGCATAATTGTGAATGCAATAAATATTTAGTTTTTGCTTCGAACCTATTATTACCTTTATTAAATGAGTTTTGATAAGGTTAAAATGTTGTCTAATCATAAATTATGATGTAGTCATAGATGGAGGGTTTAGAAAAGGACTGTCCAACCATGGAACCTAAACACAGACGTGCACATTCTATGCACAATGATGCTCAAAATAAACAATTTTTTGTGACAACATCTCTGTCTTGGGCTACTCTACCTCTACATCTCTCTTTACTTAGGAACTTACCTCTTCCTGGCAATGCTAACGCTCCTGCACACTGTTGAGAAAAGAATGTGGGAAACTCTTCTAGCATTCCTCATGTTCTGTGGTGACTCTGTTGTCATGGCTCTGCTCTACATGTGGTTTGCCTTAAGGGCTGAAAGTACTAATAATGGCCATACAAAGAGTGGGCTCTTTGTTTCAGATATTCAAACCCTCCCCACATTCATCTGCACCAGTCACAATCAAACCTTCACTATTGATAGACATGACTATGGAAAGGAAGAGTGTAACCCACAACAGCACCAGAGCTTTAGCTCTAATCAAAATGCTCCAGATGCAGCAACAATTGATATTGTATCTCACGAATGAATAAAATTTTTGGTTGTTAAATTTGTGTAAATATGATACAATATGTTACTTTTTATGATACAATTTGTGCCTATGCTAAAATCTACATGAATCTCAACTTAGTAGTTGTCAATACCCTATTGGCTTCTATGGTGATGGGCACAAGTGTGAAAGTATTCATTCACTTTGTGTTTTACAGATATGCAAATCTCATTGTATGATTTTTGCTTAAGGGTAGAATACCCTCTTGAATTAGGTGTTCCTGATGATTCCAATAATTTAACCTATGAGCACAACTTTCTTGAGATTCCAAGCATATGTGGGGGTGGACCAAGAAATAGACCTAGTTGGGAAATAATGGATCCCCTAATTCAGTTGTTTGCATTATTTGTATTTAAATGGACCTTATTTTCACCAAGAATGGACCTTGACAAATTATTGCACTAGCCACTAAAATAGTGAGATTCTATAGCTCTCCAATTTAAAGAGGAATGCTTCCATTGAACTGATTGTGAGTTATATCCAATCTTATCAGATTAGGTGCTTTGCTGATTTGATTAGGAATTTGGCCATGGAAAGAATTCTTTGTGAATTGTGAGTACTATTTCTTGAAAAAGTGGAGAACTCCATTAGTCGGACTAGGCTACTCACAACTGCAATGGCCTGTGATTGCTTCTGCTCCTCATTCATAATGCTATTTTCCATTAGCACCACCACTACCCTCTTTAACTTGGCCTTACAAGGACCTTACAAGGATTGTAGATTGACAGACCTGGCCCCTATTTTGGCCTTTTCAGGGCACCACATTTGTTGATGAGTGAAAATGAAGCT
>VCHN02001938.1:0-19275 GCA_007115665.2 Sequoiadendron giganteum | reverse complement strand
CTCTCCAATTCCCTCCCTCCCTCTCTCTCTCTCAAGTCTCTCCCTCCTACTTCCTCTCCCTCTTTCAGGTCTCTCTCACTCATTCACTCCTTCTATCTCTCTCCCCTCTACCCTCTACCCTTCCTCTCTCTCTATCTCACTAACTCCCTATATCTCTCTCTCCTTTACCCTTTACTCTAAACCATAAACCCTTAGCCCTTAAAGCCCTAAACACTCTACCCTCCACTTCTCTTTATCTCCTCCAAACTCTATCTACCTAGGCCTCTCTTAATTTTTTCTCACCTCTTTCTCCATCCCTAACTCTCCCTCTATCTCTGCTTTCATATCCACTTCTATCTACCTATTTGTCCCTCTATACCTATTTCTCTCTCCATCCTTGCCTCCTCTCTCTCAATATCTCTACCTTCTTTCCCTCTCTCTCTCTCTCCCTCTCTCCCTCTCTCTCTCTCTCTCTCTCTCTCTCTCTCTCTCCTCTCAATTCTAAACCCTTCTAAACCTCTACCTCACCTTAACCATCTTACCCAACCTCTAATTCTTACCTTCTCCTACTCCCTCCCTCTCTCTCTCAAGACTCCTCCTCCTACTCCTCTCCCACTCTCCTCCCTCTCTTAGGTCTCTCTTTCTCACACACTCACTCTCTCCCTCTATCTCTCTCCCCTCTACCCTAAACTCTAAACCCTTAACCCTTAAACCCTCTACCCTTAACCCTCCCTCCCTCTGTCTCTCTCCCACTCCCTCCCTCTCTCTCTTTCAAGTCTCTCCATCCTACCCCCTCTCCCTCTTTTAGGTCTCTCTCCTACTCTCTTAGGTATCTCCTTCCCACCCCCTCTCCTAACCTTAACCCTCTACCCTCTACCCTCTACCCTCTACCATTAACTCTTAACGCTCTACCCTCTATCGATTTTCCACTCCCTCCCCTCTTTCTCTCTCACTAACTCCCTATATCTCTCTCTCCTTTACCCTTAACTCTAAACCCTAAACCCTTAGCCCTTAAACACTCTATCCTCTACCCTTAACTCTACCCTCTACTCTCTTTCTCACACACTCACTAACTCCCTCTATCTCTCTCCCCTCTATCCTAAACCCTAAACCCTTAACCCTTAAACCCTAAACCATTAAACCCTCTACCATTAACCCTCCCTCCCTCTATCTCTCTCCCACTCCCTCCCTCTCTCTCTCTTTCAAGTCTCTCCATCCTACCCCCTCTCCCTCTCTCAGGTCTCTCTCTCACTCACTCAATCCATCTATCTTTGTCCCTCCCTCCTCTTCTCTCCTTATCTCTATCTCACTTCTCCCTCCATCTCTCCCTCCATACATCCCACCTTCTCTTCCCTAGTCCCTCAACCCTATACCCTCAACCCTTAAACCCTAAAACCTTAAACCCTTTCTCTCTCAAGTCTCTCCCTCCTACCCCATCTCCCTCTCTCAAGTCTCTCTTTCTTAGTCACTCCCTCTATCTCTCCCCCCTCTACCCTCTCTCTCTCAACCATATCCCTCCTACACCCTCTCCCTCTCTCAAGTCTCTCTCTCTCAACCATCTCCCTCATACACCCTCTCCCTCTCTCAAGTCTCTCTCTCTCACTCACTCACTCCTATGTCTCTTCCATCTACCCTTAGCCCTATACCCTTAAACCATCTACGCTCTACCCTCTATCTCTCTCCCACTCCCTCCATCCCTCTCTCTCTCAAGACTCTCCCTCCTACCCCCTCTCCCTCTCTCAGGTCTCTCTCTCACTCACTCCATCTCTCCCTCTCCCCTCTACCCTTAAACCTTCTACCCTCCCTCCCTCTATCTCTCTGTTAAACCTAGGTGGGTGCACCTATATGAGTGACACAAATTTTAAATTATGTTTCCTACTTCACTTAACTATCCACAAATGGTAATTTGATAGTGGAAAGATATGATTCGAATTTGGTATAAATTGTATATGTAATATCAAGGCGTGTATTAATATGTTCAATTAAGAGATGTCAAATGAAAAGAATAAAAATAATGTAATGAAAATAAGGGAGACCAGTGCCTTGTTGGGTAAAACAGATCCAAATGAAAGCCTTTAATGAATGGTTTCTATCTAGCAAGTTTTCTAATTGTTTGACATATAATTATGAGTTTACAACTAGTATAAACATGCAAGAATGTACTTGATAAACCTTATTTGAGGCAGAATATCAAATCTAACTATCTGATTCTTCTTACTGATCCAAATGACTATCCTAGATTATTGTAACTGATTGAAGGGAGTTTTAATTCTTCTTTAAAGAATCCAATGAACCAAATCACACAGAAACAACAAATGCGCACTGATAAATCAAATATATACTTGATACTTCAATTTAAACAATCAAGAAACATCAGATTGGAGACAATCAAATAATCACAAGAATTCAACAAACAATTGATGCCTGGATGAAATCACCAAATTAACTGTTTTTCATTATCTTCCTTGAAATTCATACATGCAACATAGCCTCCTCGAATGTCATCATTTTGAAAATATAGTACTTACAGCAGGCTATCCTATCCTAATTTTTTTTTTTTTTTTACAATAGATTTTCAAATCATTTATACATTATAATCGAAGAGTCATGCCCCTTCATTTTCTACTTATGACCGTTTGTATTTTATGGCAAAAATATTTGATTATATTGCCTTTATCAGCAAATCAAATATTTAGACTATAGTTCAACTTTCAATTTTTCACTTTATTACTTATACTGCCCTTAACATTTCTTTTCCCGAGGCTTCCCTTGTGTTTACTGCTCTACCGTGGGCTTTGAATTTTCTACCTGCAATATGGCGGTACCCAGCCCCATGCTGACCGTCGCGGTCTCCATCATTGCTTACCGCGCTACTGCGGTCTTTGCATTTGCTACTGGCGGTACCGCGGTAACCATTAGCCACTTCTCCCAACAGTTTACCGTAGGCACCTTGGTCTTCATTTCATAGTTACGGTACTACGATGTGATCACTAGCCATTTCATCCTGTTTATCGTGGTCACCGCAGTAAGATGTCCTGACTGCCACATCGTTGAAAACTTACCATCCACCGTGCTATTGCAGTTTGTGGTTTGACCACCAGCAGTACCATGGTGGAACCTTGAATGCCTTCTTTAACTGCTTGCCACTGCCTTCATTGGTTGCTAACGGTTTACCGCGCTACCACGGTCAATGAATTGACCGTGCGCGATAGCGCGGTAAACACTTCATGCCCATTTCAAACTGCTACTGCTATACCGCAAGCCCCTTAGTGGGAGGCCATGGTAAAGTGATAAAGACTTATAGAGTGAAAATGAAAGGGGCGGTAAGGGTTACAAGTTATTTTTTGGCCCTTTTGAATGGCGGTAAAGCTAATTTTTTTATGAGAAGGTAATGAAATATAAGAAAATAAATGGGGGAAAAGTGTAGAAGGCGGTTAATGACTTTTATGGGAAAGATAGTGAAAATGTAAGGCATGAATAAATAAAATATCGTAAGGTTTTGATGGATTTTCATGGAAAATAATAGGAAAATCCTAGGAATTCTTGTGGAAAATTTCAGTTCTAACACCCTTAACCCTTAACCCTTAAACCCTAAACCCTCTACCCTATACCCTATCTCTCTCTCTAGTTCAAAAAAATCATTAAAAAACCCTAAGTTTTTCCCGTTAAATTTAATATTTTTCATCAAAATATTAAATTTTTATTCATTTATACCCTATACTTTCCTTTACTATCTAGATGGAATTAAATGGGGGGAATATGTGAGGGTGGATAATGACTTTTATGGGAAAGATAGTGAAAATATAAGGCATGAACAAATAAAATACCTCAGGGTTTTGATGGAAATTTATGGAAAATGATGAGTGATTTTGCAAACCACTACAAGAATCTAGAGTATCTTTGGTAGGGCAGACCAAGCAAAGCCATGAAAAATGAAGGCGGTGACAGATGGAGGAAATGAACAGATGAATAATATGAAAATGGAGCAAATGGAGAAGTGGAAAACCCTAAACTACTGTGCATGGAAGATAATTTTTTAAAGAGGCATTGCTAAGAATTGTCCATGCAATGGGAATCCTTAATCCTCTGTACCTACTTTGGTTTAAAAAGGGATGGCCCCAGGCCACCTCAAAAAGAAAAACTTGCACTTTCCTCTGTCATAAACTTTGTTCTGAATAGAGCTCATCAAATTTCTTTGGAAACTATCCATTCCACCTACCCTGCAATATGCACTGTCATTGAAAACCTTCAGGAAATCATTGTATTCAATCTGATTCATATTCATCTCATCAGTCTGCATTTCATTATTCTTACTATCATATGAAAATCTGAATACTCCTTATGGCAACCTGAAAACTTGAGGGATATTCAACAAAACATTCATAGGCATGCTCACTGTCATATGTTGTTGAATGTGCCTGCAACTGCACTAGGACCTGAAAATCTGAATACTCCTTATGGCAACCTAAAAATCTGAGGGATTAAGAGGACCTATAGGGGTCAAGGGATTAGGGTTGAAGGGTTGAGGGTTGAGGGATTAGGGTTTAAGGCTCTACCTATTTGTCCCTCTATACCTATTTCTCTCTCCCTCCTTGCCTCCTCTCTCTCAATATCTCTACCTTCTTTCCATCTCTACCTCTCTCTCTCTCTCTACCCTTAAACCTAAACCCTAAACACTTAAAACCCTCTACCCTCTACTCTTTATTCCTCTCCCACTACCTCTCCCTCCACCTCCCTCTCAATTCTCTCCTTGCTACCCCCTCTCCCTCTCTCAAGTCTCTCTCAACCCTCACCCCGATACCCTCTACTTTAAACCCAATACCCTCTACCATCAACCCTATACCCTCAAACCTTAAACCTTTAAACCCAAGTAAACTCTATACCCTAATCCATCAACCCACAACCCTTAATCCCTTGACCCTTAAACCCTCTACCCTCTACCCTCAACCCTCAACCCTCAACCCTCGACCCTTAAACCCTCTACACTCCCTCCCTCCCTCTATCTCTCTCTCTCAACCCTCTCCATCTCTCAAGTATCTCTCTCTTAGTCACTTCCTTTGTCCCTCCCCTCTACCCTCTACCTGAAAGAGGGAGAGGGGTTAGGAGGGAGATACTTGAGAGAGAGAGGGAGGTAGTGGGAGAGAGATAGAGGGAGGCATGGTTAAGGGTAGAGGGTAGAGGGTAAAAGGGTTTAGGGTTTAGGCTTAAGGGTAGAGGAGAGAGAGATAGAGGGAGTGACTGAGAAAGAGACCTAAGAGAGGGATAGGGGGAGAAGGGGTAGGAGGGAGAGGGTTGAGAGAGAGAGGAATGGAGGGTGTTGGAGAGAGATAGAGGGAGGGAGGGTTAAGGGTATAGGGTAGAGGGTTTAGGGTTTAAGGGTTAAGGGTTTAGGGTTTAGGGTTTAGGGTAGAGGGTAAAAGGGTTTAATGGTTTAGGTTTTAAGGGTTAAGGATAAAGGATTAAGGGTTAAGGGTAGAGGGGAGAAAGATAGAGGGAGTGAGTGAGTGAGAGAGAGAGACCCAAGAGAGGGAGAGGCAGTAGGAGAGAGAGACTCCTGGGGAGAAGTGTGATTGCCAGGCAGAGGGCAAAGGGTTTAATTTGTTTAGGTTTCTGAGGGTTGGCTGACAAAGACTATGTTATGGCAGAGGGAGAAAGATAGAGGAGGAGGAGTGAGTGAGAGAGAGACCCAAGAGGGAGGGACAGTAGGAGAGAGAGATTTGGGAGAAAGAAAGAGGGTGGGATGGTAGAGGGTAGAGGGTTCAATTTTTAAGGGTTAAGGGTTTAGGGTTAAGGATAGAGGGGATAGAGATAGAGGGATTGACTAAGAGAGAGATTTGAGAGAGGAGGAGACATGTACTCTCCCTTATCCCCCTTTGCCCCAAGACTCTCCTCCCCACCCTCTCTCTCTCTTAGGTCTCTCACTCACTCACTCACTCACTCACTCACTCCCTCAATCTCTCTCCCCTCTACCCTTAACCCTAAACACTAAACCCAAAAACCTTATCCCTTAAACCCGAAACCCTAAAAACCTCTATAATATACCATTAACCCTCTACCCTCTATATGTCTCCCACTCCCTCCCTCCCTCTCTCTCTATCAATTCTCTCCCTCCTACCCCCTCTCCATCTACTAGGTATCTCTCTCTCTCTCTCACTCCTTTTATATCTCTCCCTTCTACCCTTAACCCTCTACCCTCTACCCTCTACCCTCTATCTCTCTCCCACTCCCTCCCTTTCTCTCTCCCTCTATCTCTCTCCACTATACCCTTAACCCTAAACCCTTAACCCTTAAACCCTAAACCCTTAAAAACTCTACCCTCTACCCTCTACCCTCTATCTCTCTCCAACTCCCTTCCCCTCTCTCTCTCTCAAGTCTCTCCCTCCTACCCCCTCTCCCTCTCTCAAGTCTCTCTCTCTCACTCACTCTCTCTATCTATCTCCACTCCATCCTTAATCCTTAACCATTAAACCCTCTACCCTCTACCCTTTAGCCTCTATCTATCTCCAATTCCCTCCCTCCCTCTCTCTCTCTCTCTCAAGTCTCTCCCTCCTAATTCCTCTCCCTCTTTTAGGTCTCTCTTTCACTCATTCACTCCTTCTATCTCTCTCCCATCTACCCTTAACCCTCTACCCTCTACCCTCTACACTCTACCCTCTACCATCTACCCTCTACCCTCTACCCTTTACCATTAACTCTTAATCCTCTACATCTCTCTGTCTAGCCTACCTCTTTGTTTTTTTCTCACCTCTCTCTCCATCCATACCTCTCCCTCTATCTTTGATTTCATATCTAATTCTCTCTACCTATTTTTACCTCTATACCTATTTATCTCTCCCTCCTTGCCTCCTTTCTCTCAATACCTCTCTCTTCTTTCCCTCTCTACCTCTCTCTCTCTCTCTACCCTTAAGCCTAAACCCTAAACACTTAAAACCCTCTACCCTCTACACTCTATCTCTCTCCCACTCCCTCTCCCTCTCTCTCTCTCAATTCTCTCCCTCCTGTTGGGTCTCAAAAATGCAGGTTTGAACCACGAGATGTTTCCAAGCTCTCACAATGCTTTTGGCCAACTAACAAGGCCAATTGATGCAATTGTACCTTTTGCTCTTAAGGCTCTGCAAAACCTAGGCGAGTGCACCTATATGTATGTTGCAGATTTAAGATTTGTTTCATGGTTGATCAATCTATCCACAATGGAAAAGGGAAGTGAACAGATAAAATTACTACACCTAATCCTACTCCTACTGTACAAAGAAAATTATGTACATTATTTCCATCCCAGTCCCGTCTCGGGAAAATTCTGACTCCTACAGTCTAACTACTACTTTCTTTTTCTACTTGTCCCCTAATTTTCTAAAACATATATACATTACATACCCAAGGGTCATGACCCTTCACTTTCTATTATAATTGTTTGAATTTTATGACAGAGATTTAAAATATTTAATTAGATTGCCTTTCGGAAAATTAAATATTTTTAACTATATCATCGCTTTGATTTTTCCCTTTATATCCTTTCCCGCCCTTTAAATTTCATTTTATCTGCTCCTTTATTTTTATCTTCCCATGGCCTTATTATCTTTATTGTTACCGCTCTACCGCGGGCTTGACTTTTCTTCATGTGGCATCACGGTGTCCTTTTTACTCCCCACGTTTATTGCCTCTATGATCCTTTTCTGCGTTACCACGGTCACTGGGACGACTGTCAGCAATACCGTGGTAGCCACCCTTAACCGCCAATGCCAACCATTAACCGCTCCCTGCTGTCCTCCATTGACTGCCTTCGCCAACCACTACCGTTACCGCGGTCATCGCGGTTTGTGGTTAACCACGTGTGGTACCACAGTAACCGCTTCGACCGATGTTGCTATGGTTTTCTCACCGCCACCGCACTACCGCGGTCACCGGCCTGACTGCCAATGGTACCATGGTAGCCACTCTACAAACTATTGGCTGCATTCACTGACCGCCCACTAACCGTCCACTGTCACCCTTCGCCAACCGCTACCTGTTTACTGTAGTCACCATGGTCTGTGGTTTAACCGTGCATGGTGGCGCGGTAAACATCTCATGCTTGCTCCGTTAGCTTCTACCCGACCACCGTGCTACCGCAAACAGTATGATGTCCCCCCGCGGTATAGTGGTAAGGGTTAATGTGAATCCCCCAAACAATTACCGCCATACCGTGGGCCCCCATGTATGAGGCCATAGTTGGGTGGTAAATAATATATATAAAGTGATTTTTTAAGGGAGCGGTAGTGATATAAAGTATATGAGAATTTTTTGGAAAGGGGAAAAATGAATTTTATATGGAAAGATAGGAAAATGATAGGTCTAGATGGAAAAACCTTAGAGGTTTTTTTATGAAAATAGTGGAAAATCACTTAAGTTTCTTATGGAAATTAACCCTTAAACCCTTAAACACTCAACCCTCAACCCTCAACCCTCAACCCTCAACCCTCAACCCTCAACCCTCAACCCTCAACCCTCAACTCTCAACCCTTAAACCCTCTACCCTCTACCCTCTACCCTATAAATTAAACCCTCAACCCTAGGTAGGTAGGGGAACATAGGTGAGATACAGAGTGATGAAGGGAGAGGTGGGTAAAAAAAGGGATAGGGGAGATAAATATAGGTAGAGAGGGTAGGAGATGTAGAGAGAGGAGAGACAGAGATAATTAGAGAGGGGAGGGAGGGACAAGAAGGGAAGAGATAGAGGTGTGTGTGTGTGCGAGAGAGAGAGAGAGAGGAGACGGTTGAGATATAGAGTGATGGAGGGAGAAGTGGGTAAAGAGAGGGAGAGGGGAGATAAAGATAAATATAGAGGGAAGGAGATGTAGAGAGAGATGATAGATAGAGAGAAGTGGAGAGTGGAGGGATGGTGGGAGAGGAAAGGAGTAGATAGAGGTGAGTGTGTGTGAGAGGGAGAGAGAGTGAGAGGAGAGAAAATGAGGGGACAGAGGAAGGGGGAGAGAGAGAAATAGATTAGAGAGGGAAGGGGGGAGAGATATAGAGTAGAGAGGGAAGGAGAGAGTAAGAGAGAAAGATGGGTGAGGGAGAGAGTGGTAGGTAGTGGAGTGAGAGGTAGGTAGAGATGGAAGGAGAGAGGGATGGATAGGAGGGAGAGAGGGAAGGAGGGAGAGTGAGATGGAGAGAGTGGTGAGATAGAGAGTAGAAAGGTAAGGAGAGAATGGGAAATACAGATAAAGAGAGAGAGGGAGGTTGGAGGAGGGAGAGGTAGAAAGGGATAAGTGAGACATAAAGAGGGAATAAGGGAAAGTGGGATAGAGAGAATGGTGATTTAGAGAGGAGGGAGTGAGAGGGAAGGAGGGAAACTGGGAGAGAGGGAATGGTGATTTAGAGAGGAGGGGGTGATAGGTAGAGATAGAGAGGAGAGAGTGAGAGAGAAAGAGAGGGATAGAGAGATAGAGAGAGAAAGAAGGTGGAGATATTGAGAGAGAGGAGGCAAGGAGGGAGAGAGAAATAGGTATAGAGGGACAACCAGGTAGAGAGAATTAGATATGAAAGGAGAGATATAGGGAGAGGTAGGGATGGAGAGAGAGGTGAGACAAAAATAGAGAGAGGTCTAGGTGGAGAGATGTGTGATGGAGCTGAAAATTAGAGAGATAAGGAGGAACGTGGAGAGATTGAGAGGGAAGGAGGGGGGAGAGAGAAAGATGTATAGAGAGATAGGTTAGATAGTGAGAAGTAGAGAGAAAAGGTGGGTGAAAGGAAGAGAGAGGGAGAGAGAGAGGGGGAGAAAGAGAGGTGAGATAGAGAGAAGTATAAAGGAAAGGAGAGAGAGGGGGATATAGAGAAAATTAGAGAGGGAGGGAGGGAAGGAGAGAGAAGTGAGAGAGAAAACTAGAGAGGGAATCTTAGGTCTCTCACTCACTCACTAACTCCCTCTCTCTCTCCCTCTATCTCTCTCCACTATACCCTTAACCTAAACCCTTAACCCTTAACCCTTAAACCCTAAACCCTTAAAAACTCTAACCTCTACCCTCTATCTCTCTCCAACTCCCTTCCCCTCTCTCTCTCAAGTCTCTCCCTCCTACCCCCTCTCCCTCTCTCAAGTCTCTAATGTCTCTCCTTCCCACCCTATCTCCCTCTTTCTCTCTCTCCTTCGAGGGATTAGGGTTGAAGGGTTAAGGGTTGAGGGATTAAGAGGGTATGGGGGTTGAGGGATTAGGGTTTAAGGGTTGAGGGTTGAGGGTTGAGGGATTAAGAGGGTATGGGGGTTGAGGGATTAGGGTTTAAGGGTTGAGGGTTGAGGTATTAAGAGGGTATGGGAGTTGAGGGATTAGGGTTTAAGGCTCTAGTTATTTTTCCCTCTATACCTATTTCTCTCTCCCTCCCTGCCTCCTCTCTCTCAATATCTCTACCTTCTTTCCCTCTCTACCTCTCTCTCTCTACCCTTAACCCTAAACCCTAAACACTTAAAACCCTCTACCCTCTACCATCTATCTCTCTCCCACTCCCTCTCTCTCTCTCTCAATTCTCTTCCTACTACCCCATCTCCCTCTCTCAAGTCTCTCTCACTCACTCCTTCTATGTCTCTCCCCTCTACCCTTATCCCTCTACCCTTAAACCCTTAAACCCTTAAACCCTCTACCCTCAACCCTTAACCCTCTACCCTCTATCTCTATCCCACTCCCTCCCTCACTCTCTCTCTCAAGAATTTCCCTCCTACCCCCTCTCCCTCTCTTAGGTCACTCACTCACTCACTTCCTCTATCTCTCTCCCCTCTCCCCTAAACCCTAAAACCTTAACCCTTAAACCCTAAACCCTTAAACCCTCTACCCTCTACCCTTAACCATCTAACCTCTATCTCTCTCCTACTTCATCCCTCTCTCTCAAGACTCTCCCTCCATCTCTCCCTCCCTCCATCCCACCTTCTCTTCCCTAATCCCTCAACCCTTAAAACCTTGAACACTCAACCCTATACCCTAAACCTTCAACCCTGAACCCTTAAATCCTAAACCTCTAAACCCTCTACCCTCTACCCTCAACCCAGTACCATCAACAATAATCCCTCAACCCTTAAACCCAATTAAACTCTCTACCCTAATCCCTAAAACCTTAACCCTTAAACCCTCATCCCTCAACCCTCTACCTTCAATCCTAAACCCTTAACCCTAAAACCTCAACCCCTATACCTTGTACCCTATATGTTGGACCTTGAACCCTAATCCATCAAGCCTATACCCTAAACCCTCAACCCTCAACCCTTAAATCCTAAACCCTTAAACCCTCTACCCTCAACCCAATAACCTCAACCCTAATCCCTAAACACTTAAACTGTTAAACCCAATTAAATTCTCTACCCTAATCCCTCTATTAGGTATGTCACTCACTCACTCCCTCTATCTCTCTTCCATTCTCTCTCCCACTCCCTCTCTCTCACTCTCTCCCACTCTGTCTTTCTCCCTCTCTCTCTCCCTCTCTCAGATATCTCCCTCCCACTCTCCCCTCTCTCCCTCTATCTCATGTATTTCCCCCCACCCCCTCCATCTCTCTTGAATCCCTCTATCTTGAGTACTCCCTCTCCCTCCCACCCCATCCATCTCTCAAGTCTCTCTCTCTCTCACTCCTTGTATCTCTCCCATCCCTCTATCTCTCACTCCCTCTCTCTCCTACTCTCTTAGGTATCACTTTCCCATCCCCTCTCTCCCACTTTGTCTCCCTCCCACTCCCTCTCCCTCCCTCTCTCTCATTCTCTCTCTGTCTCTATGGATTAGGGTTCAAGGGTTGAGGGATTAAGCCTCACTTATGTCACAATCCATCTCTGTCAAGCCTCACTTACCTCCCACCCCCTCTCTCCCACTTTGACTCCCTCTCTCTGAAGTCTCTCCTTTTCAGAGGAACATATTTCGCGCTCGCCAAATGGGTTTTACCTTGAAATGGTAAAAATAAGGGTTGACCCCATGATTCAGGCCCACATACTCCTGTGTTTGTCTGGTTCAACGCTTTATCCGAGTCAGAAATGCCTTTTTTTCTGCAGTTGACTTCATATTGTACCAATCTATGCTTGATCCATCACCTTTTTACCACCAATCTGCATGGTAGACAACGCAGAAGAAAATATTTTGAAGTTTCTACATCATTTTACATTATCTGAGGTAATATATTCATTTTGGTAAATTGAAATGTTTGTCTTTAGTATATTTGTTTGTTTTTGACAATATAAACTAAATTTCCTTAATGATTTTATTAATCATAACAATTGGACTTAGAATTCAACATTGAATTAGATGGGATTTGCATAAAAAAGTTCAATTTTTAGATTTTCATAAAAAAGTTCAATTTTTATGAGTTTGAAGAATAAAAAAAATAAAAAACATGACATTTACTTAACATAAATTTACTTATGAATTCTATTTTCATTGCTTATAGTAGTCCATTTCCAACATGGCTAGTGGAATTCACTGTATTTCATTCTTTTTCCAATTAATTTGGAAAACTTTATTTTCATCTAATTTGGAAAACCTCATTGCCAAAGAAATAGTGAATAATGATAAGATATAGCATCACAGACCCTTGTTTGAATCCATATTCTTCATGACTTTGTTGACAATCACAATTTTGGTTTTGAGAAAAATAAACACAAGAGTCTCTAGTTTTCATTTAGGTGGCAGCAATTTATACCCTAGGTTTGTGATTCTCATTGATTTGCTGTATTGAATGGTTTCCACCCCTCTCTGCATCAAATTTTTTGTAAAATGCATTAATTACTTTTGTTCTATGTGTGTTTGTGGACATGTAGCATTCAAGGTCATGTCGAGGATACGATCAAAGCCTCTAACACCAGAAGAGTGTGCAGTTAAAAATGCAAGGAGAAGAGAATAAAAAAATGTAGCTTGTGAAGCAAAGGAATTGCAGCCCATACAGCCACAAACTTATGTGCAATCTAAGAGAGATGTCAAATTGGAAAAACAAAGGGCATGAATGAGGAAAGTTCGTGGAAGGATAGGAATGAATACAGAAGTTGGGGGCACATCATCAACCATAGGTGAAGCTCAATGCACATCTCTAGTTGAAGACACATTGACAACAACATGTGGTTTTCCAAGTACATCAGAAATCACATCTCCAATTGAAGACACACCATCGAAAACATTGCGTTTTGAAAGTACATCAGCAAACACATCTCTATTTGAAGGAACTCCACAAAACGACATCTCAAGTTGGAGGTACAACATCATTTACATGTCAATCTCAAGGTATGTCATCAATTGCACCTCCAATTGAAGGTACACGATCTATCCCCGATGTTGTTGACCTTCCAAATATTGACACAAATTTACATTTGAGAACTCCTCCTAGAGTTTTGCATAGAAAACCTACATTTTTTATTGATATTGATTCCAATGTTTTGAAATGGATGCCTAATAAGATTCCAAAATGTACATGTCAAAGATATGCATAAAGGATATGGAGTTTGTTTTTTGCGAAGCTAAGTGAGGGTGGAAGATGCCAACTATTTGTTGAAATGATGAGGCAACTCAAATTTAGGCCCACCATGAAGGCTCTTAGGCTAAGAGTTTTGAATGACTCAAGTGAAAATTCCATTGTAAGGAACTTGATGAGTGCATACGAGAGCGTGGGTTCCACCTCACGCACGAAGGATAGTTGTGCCACATGATGTGTGATGACAACAACACTGTTAAGCAATCAAACAAGGAACAAGGTGAGCCTTACAAAGGCAAGTAAGTCTTTGAAAATAAGTAGATCATCTCTAATGAGAGCCAAAGGAAGGCATGAAAGAGTGGAGGATCCAAATAGCAATGAGTTATGGGCATTTTCGGGTAGAGTGCCACGGAAAGACACAAGAATTGCTCAAGGCTTGAGATCTTTAATTGTGAATTATTGGAAGGATAACACAAGGACCTCCTAATCAAAGAGATGTTGTAAGAAGGATAATTGGTAGTATAAACCGTGAGCCACATCCAATGCATTATTTGGATACCACTCAAACCCAATTTTTTACTGATTTTGTATAAAAGTTTCCTGAAATTAAAATATGTCAAAGGCATTTTGAAATGCTAAAGCATTTTTATGTCAAAATAAATCACACATGCACTACTTTTTGTTCTAGGGTTCATATTGAGCTTTCTAACCATTATGATGTTTATCGACGTATATGTGTAGATATGCATACTGACAATGTTTTGCAGGAATGTAACATAATGCCTCCACCTAAATCGTCAAGGAAATTTTTGTCTTCCATTTTATGTGAAAGAGAGGATGGTCAAATTTTTTACAAAAAATCATGTTTGGATGTCACATGTGATCATTGTGGTGGCATGCAACATTTTCCAATTTTCCAACACATGGCTATTGCACACACAATTGGAGACAAAATTGTGGAATTTGGCAAATATACGACAGTGGCATACAGTCTAAAAGATGGGAAAGAAGCAAAGAAGTGTGAATTGGTTAGTGATAAGATTCCAGTGTATCAGTTTATGGGCATTTTTCATGATCGGGTGGTTTATGATTATGCAATGTATACACACAGAGCACAATGGTTGGACTCACAGTTCAAGTTATGCAAGGACACATTTCCACTTTGTCATATCATTTCAGTTGTCGAATTCACTGAGAACTACACTCTACAACCACAGAACAAGGTGCAATCACAATACTACAACTATGTGCAGGTTTCTATATTTGTACATATAGCATTCATTCATGCAAATGATAGTACAGAGGAAAATAGGAAAGTATTGAGGGAGTATCACTTTTACATCAGTGATGATCGCACACATTCTGTAGAGTTTGTTCAAGGTTGATTTCATATGTTCTATGCCGATCTGGCTAGTAGGGGCATACCATTTAGTCAACATATCATATGGTCAGATAATTGTACATCACAATTCAAGAATGCCAGAATGTTTTACTGGCTGAGCAAGATGCATAGGATTAGTGGTGTTCAACATATGTGGAACTTCTCAGAGGCCAGGCATGGAAAGGGGGAGCATGACGGAGCAGGTGCATGTATCAAAAGAGCCCTAGCACGAGAAGAGTTAAAGTACACAAACAATGTAAAGTTGACAGATGCAAGATCAATTGTCCAGTGGTGCAATGGTTCAATGGGTCCAAGTAGTGAAGGAAATTCTTTAGTTCGTAGATTTTGTCATTTAGTAGATGATACTAACATTGCAAAATATGAGGATTATTGTACACTAACAGGATCGAGCGAGCTACACTCTTTTAGAAGCTCCAATGCAGGTACATGGACTATCCATACAAGGAAGATGGCATGCTTTTGTTATGCATGTACACTTCAATCATGGAATGATTGTGAGTCAACAATGTGGGTTGATGAATGGTCTGTAAGACTTCTAACCCCACTTGACACTTATCAGCTCTCGACGGCTCTACAAATCATGGAGATGCAATTATCCATTGACTTTGATCATGTATTGGACCTACTAGAACCAGGTAATATATCTTACTTACAAGTTTTATTATGTTGCTCAATAAATAAATCTAACAAGATGAACATATCAATGCAGGGCATGTTTATGCGGTAATTGTAGATGAAGACAATGAAGAGGGTATAGATTATTACCCGTGTCATTGTATCGAGGCCAAAAAGAAATTGGAGTCCCCAGTTATAGATGGAGAAAACATAGAATATCCTACAAGTTCGGTGGTTGTTACTGGAACATGGCTTCTTAGGTATCCAGTTAAGAATCTTGCAGTTTGGTTGTTTGAGGACTTTGAAACACGTCGGAAAATTCTTCAGTATTCGAACCTTGTCATCGCCACCAATGTTCATTTGATCAAATATAAGGGTAAACTTGCGAACAAGAAATTCTGGAAAGTGCATGAGTCTGACCACGAGGCAATACTCGACACAATAAAGGCTAGAGCAGACCCAGATGGTTCCCTGGATTGATTTGTAAGTATGCACATTGAATTTGTAAAGCCATGTTATTGATCACTCTTTTGGACCAACACCTTGCAATAAGGCTTTTTCACGATTACTGTTTGATGTCATATGCATTTATGACTGTCGTTGATCCTTTTCTAATTGTGACTGTAGGTAATACTAAAGTTTGTCAAAGTATATAAGAAAATAACAACATCGGTTGCTGGTGCAAGTGTTCAGTGGTATGAGAAACATCGTTTGCTAGTGCATTTTCTGGTTGTCAATCTTCTCTTTCTTTTCCATCTCCTAGATTTATCGGATTGTTATATGCTACACGTTTTATTTTAAGCCTCTTAGTGAGAAATCGATGCAACCTAGGTCATCTCTAACATACCTTAGGGTATGACATTCAAATAAACAACTACTATGGTTCAACTGACTCAATCCCTTAAGGGTGCAAAGTGCAAAAGGGCAACAATATTTGACAGGGTATTACTCATAAATCGTGTTGATTACGAAATATCTATCTAAACCTACGAGTTCACGTTGGGACCCTCTACAATAACCTTTCTCGGTTTTCGCTATCTCGGAGGCTTTTTCCTATGGTGGCGAATTTTCACTCGAGGAAAAAGTTGTCAAATGCAAGTAGTTGAAAGTTGCAAAGTGGTGCAACTTTTGTTCTGTAGCTCGTGTGACCAAAAAAACTGTTCCAACGTGTCTAGGTGGGTACGTTTATGCTAGGAATGGTCCTCTATCACACCTAAACACGCGGAATCGCTCTGAGCTACGTTCAATCAGATTGATCCCTTAAGGGTCAAAAGTGCAAAATGACTGTGAAATTCAGCATGCTATTACTCGAACACCATGATGCTTAGAAACTTCTTGTCTAAACCTATGAGTTCATTTTGGGCCCCTCTACAATAACCTTCCTCCGTTTTCGCTATCTCAGAGGCTTTTTCCTATGGTGATGAATTTTCACTCGAGGAAAAAGTTGTCAAATGCAAGTAGTTAAAAGTTGCAAAGTGGTGCAACTTTCATTCTGTAGCTCGTGTGACCAAACAAACTATTCCAATGCATCTGGGTGGGTACGTTTACACTAGGAGTGGTCCTCTTTCACACCTAAACATGTGGAATCGCTCCAAGCTATGTTCAATCGGATTGATCCCTTAAGGGTCCAAAGTGCAAAATGGCTGCGAAATTCAGCATGCTATTACTCGGACACCATGACACTTAGAAACTTCTCGTCTAAACCTATGAGTTCACGTTGGGCCCCTCTACAATAACCTTTCTCGGTTTTCGCTATCTCGGAGGCTTTTTCCTACGGTGGCGAATTTTCACTCGAGGAAAAAGTTGTCAAATGCAAGTAGTTGAAAGTTGCAAAGTGGTGCAACTTTCGTTCTACAGCTCGTGTGACCAAACAAACTATTCCAACACATCTGGGTGGGTACGTTTACTCTAGGAATGGTCCTCTTTCACACCTAAACATGGGGAATCGCTCCAAGCTACTTTCAACCGGATTGATCCCTTAAGGGTCCAAACTGCAAAATGGCTACAAAATTCAGCATACCATTACTCGGACACCGTGACACTTAGAAACTTCTCGTCTAAACCTACAAGTTCATGTTGGACCCCTTTACAATAACCTTTCTCAGTTTTCGCTATCTCGGAGGCTTTTTCCTATGGTGGCGAATTTTCACTTGAGGAAAAAGTTGTCAAATGCAAGTAGTTGAAAGTTGCAAAGTGGTGCAACTTTCATTCTGCAGCTCGTGTGACCAAACAAACTATTCCAACGAGTCCAAGTGGGTATGTTTACTCTAGGAATGATCCTCTGTCACACCTAAACATGCGGAATCACTCCGAGCTACATTCAACCGGATCGATCCCTTAAGGGTCCAAAGTGCAAAATGGCTGCAAAATTCAACATGCTATTACTCGGACACCATGACGCTTAGAAACTTCTTGTTTGAACCTACGAGTTCATGTTCGGCCCCTCTACAATAACCTTTCTTAGTTTTCACTATCTCGGAGGCTTTTTCCTATGGTGGTGAATTTTCACTCGAGGAAAAAGTTGTCAAATGTAAGTAGTTGAAAGTTGCAAAGTGGTGCAACTTTCATTCTGTAGCTCGTGTGACCAAACAAATTGTTCCAATGCATCCGGGTGGGTATGTTTACGTTAGGAATGGTCCTCTTTCACACCTAAACACACGGAATCGCTCCGAGCTACGTTCAACCAGATCGATCCCTTAAGGGTCCAAAGTTTAAAATGGATGCGAACTTCAGTATGCTATTACTTGGATACCATGATGCTTAGAAAATTCTTGTCTAAACCTACGAGTTCATTTTGGGACCATCTATAATAACCTCTCTCAGTTTTCGCTATCTCAGAGGCTTTTTCCTGTGCTGGCGAATTTTCACTCAAGGAAAAACTTGTCAAATGCAAGTAGTTGAAAGTTGTAAAGTGGTGCAACTTTTGTTCTGCAACTCATGTGACCAAACAAACTATTCCAATGCATCTGGGTGGTATGTTTACGCTAGGAATGGTCCTCTGTCACACCTAAACACGCGAAATCGCTTCGAGCTACGTTCAACCAGATCGATCCCTTAAGGGTCCAAAGTGCAAAATGGCTGTGAACTTCAGCATGCTATTATTCAGACACCATGATGCTTAGAAACTTCTCATCTGATCCTACAAGATCATGTTGGGCCCATCTACAATAACCTCTCTCAATTTTCGCTATCTCGGAGGCTTTTTCCTGTGCTGGCGAATTTTCACTCGAGGAAAAAGTTGTGAAATGCAAATAGTTGAAAGTTGCAAAATGGTGCAACTTTCGTTCTACAGCTCGTGTGACCAAACGGACTGTTCCAACGCATTCGGGTGGGTATGTTTACGCTAGGAATGGTCCTCTTTTTCACCTAAATATGCGGAATCGCTCCGAGCTACGTTCAACCGGATCGATCCCTTAAGGGTCCAAAGTGCAAAATGGCTATGAACTTCAACATGCTATTACTCGGGCATAGTGATGCTTAGAAACTTCTCGTTTGATCCTATGGGATCATGTTGGGCCCCTCTACAATAACCTTGCTCGGTTTTTGCTATCTCAGAGGCTTTTTCCTATGGTGGTGAATTTTCACTCGATGAAAAAGTTGTCAAATGCAAGTAGTTGAAAGTTGCAAAGTGGTGCAACTTTCGTTCTATAGCTTGTGTGACCAAACAGACTGTTCCAACGCATCCGGGTGGGTATGTTTACATTAGGAATGGTCCTCTTTTGCACCTAAACACGTGGAATCGCTCTGAGCTACGTTCAACCGGATCAATCCCTTAAGGGTCCAAAGTGCAAAATGGCTGTGAACTTCAACATGCTATTAATCATACATCGTGATGCTTAGAAACTTCTCGTTTGATCCTATGGGATCATGTT
>VCHN02003046.1:0-15165 GCA_007115665.2 Sequoiadendron giganteum | reverse complement strand
TTAAATTTCTCGGCTAATTGAGACCTTCCTTAATAAAAAGTTCCAACCTTCAATATGTATTGTTTCCCACCTAATCATTGGGGACACTAATTCCACTTTCAGCCAAAAGCAACTTCCTAATTTAATTTTGAATGCCTCAAAACTAGCTTTATTTTGGCCAGTTGCCCAATCGCTCAACTTATTTAGGAGTTATTTGTGATTATGGCCCCATGAATGCTTGTTAGTATTAATAATAATTTGTACAATAAAAAATTAGAAAAACAAAAACAATATCAAAAATTAAAAAAGAGGGAAAGAAATTTGTGGAGCCACGTGGATTTTTAGAAATATGCAGCTGCTGCTTATTTCCAGCCCCCCCCTTTTTTTTCACAGCTTATTTTCAATTCCTAAACAGTAGCTGCTCCATTAAAATAGGAAAAGATTCCAAATTATCCTTTCCCAAAAATAAAATTTATGCATGGGAACACCCCTGCTGCTTAAATTTAAGCAGAAAATAATATCAAGCAGTCAAGTATTGAGAAATGAGAGATATGATATCCAATAAGATCTTCCCTTCAATTGTTTCTTTGTACCATCCTGTTATCTCCAGTTCTTCCAGACTAGTTAGCGTTCCCAAATAAGTTGGAAACTCCCTCAAGCACATTCCATTAAGCTGCAGCTCTTTCAATTGGAGAGGGGCCTGAAACTCCCAATTTATTTATTTCAAGGAGGACTAAGTTATTCTTAAAAGATAAGTATAATCAATTAAACTGTTAAAAGTTACTTTTCATTAAAAATAATATATATATATATTTAATTTGTTAATGTAGATAAGATGTATAAATAACCGTTTGATCATTAAATCTGATAATATTTAAATAGAATGCTTAAACTATCAATACAAAATGCATCATCTAACTTTAAAAAGCCTCCAGAAAAAACAAAACACCTGCTCTCTCTTCCACAGTTGTGTTTTATGGCTTCTGGGAATTCTTAAATACCACTGAGAAATATGCTGCCACAGACTGTAAAGTTCTTGGAGCATGCTTAAACACTGTAGATTTTGGAAAGGAGTCCGTGAAGGAATGTTTTCCAATTGACTGTGCCACATGATATGTATGCGTAGACACTGTAGATTTTGCAAAGGAATCCATGGAGGAATGCTTTTCAATTGAGCGCGCAATATCACAAGTTGAAGCCATAGCAAGTTTGTTGATGTCTGAGCATAATTATTTGAATTTCCTAAAAAATATGTAATATGGGCATCAGTATCCTTGTCATTGAAATTAGAATTGAGGCACCTGAAACTATGGCTGTTGGCTTCTGTGAGAATGCTACGGAATCCCTTTAATCGCTGCATTCATACATTAAGATTAACTAGAATTAGGAATACCCGATGTCAGAACATCCGCCATACAAGTAGACAAATGTTGAAAAAGGTTTGAAACTAAGTAGAATAAACACGTCTAGGAGAAAGAAACAAACCAAAGATTGAAGATCTTGAGGGCGCCATATTCGACGTGGAGAGCCCAATTCATCTGCCTTTTCTCTTCCTATATCACGGAGATTGCCATGCATTCCCGAGTAGTGGTTATAACCCCTGCTTTCCACTTCAACAAGACATTTGACTTTTAAGCTCTGGAGTGCATGCTCACCGTCCCAGCCCGATCCCTCCCATATTTTTATGGCCGTGTTCTTCTGACTACCTACGAAGAAACAGGCGATGTCCATGAAAATTTGTTTCTACTCCTAGTTAAGGGCATCAAAGCTTATTTGGAGTCTGCCTTTTATACCTCCAGGCAGCATCTTGCGAACTTTATCCAATTCTAATTGCCAATAATGTTTGTCACTACCATAAACATGTCCTCCCAAGACTTGAAGAGACAAAGGCAATCCTCCACACTCTTTCACGAAATTCTCAACCAAATCTTCGTAACCTGTGGCTGGACATGGTTGGTGGAAAGCGTGCAAACAAAACAGCTCTTTGTTATGCTTCATGTCCATTCTTGGCATTTTATAACGAAGGGTAATTCCTGTGCGTATTAACACCCTTTCATCACGGGTCGTAACTATTACCGATTGCCAGAAGGCAGAGAATCTATGTCAAGTAGAGATTCCAACTGGTTGTGTTCGTCAATATCATCTACAACAAGAAGGAAGCGCGTAGACTGGCTCTTTTTCAAACGATTCCTGAGGTGGCACCTTCCTTCTTCTGTACTCTGAAATGTGTGCTTTTCTCTTAGTAGATCTTGGAGCAGCTTAGATTGCAAGTAAGGCAATTCGCTTTTTTGTAGATGCTTCCCTTACGTCGAAGAGAAAACATGATCCATGGTATTGCAAACGCTTCCTATTGAACAACTATCTGGTTAGAGTAGTCTTTCCTACTCCCCCCATCCCACAGATGCCAACCATGCAAACCTTCTGCTCACTCCCCATCTGGCACTGCTTTTCAAAACCTTGTACAAGTCCATTCAGCCCCACTGGAATTTTTGCAACATCTAAGGGTCTTGCCTTCTCTATGTTTTTTAATACAGTGGACACTATGTCTTTACATAGCTTCTCGTGGTCCCTGAAAATTTAGGGCACAAAACCAGAATTTGATGAGAATGACTTGTTGGAAGGCAGGGATGCAAATAAGACAGAAACAATGCTGTGATTGTATGGACAGACTCGGAGAATAAACACAGAATATGCATTCCGACAGAAAAAATAAACACAGAAAAATATTTATATATATTTTTTGTTGTTTCACAAAATACAAAAACACAGAGTATATTTTTTGTTCTTCAACATAAAATAAAACTAAGCTATTTGAACAGATGTCCAATACATATGATTTATTTTCATACTGAAAAAAAAAAACTGTTACAATCTTGTAGTTGCAGCTGACAATACACTGCGTCTGCTAAAACATTCTTTTGGTGCTGCTGTTGCCACTGTTCTGTGTTGAACATTCTCCACTTCACCTGTTGCTGCAGGGTCAACTTCCAAAACTGACTGCTACTACTAACTCCAACGAATACAAAACATTCATTTTGTCTTACTTGAAATTAGTTCATGAGAATGAGCGCTACTTTCAAATTCAAATTTATCTATTCCATTTAATGCTAGCAGGAGCTGTAGGTTTAGGTTGGCCGTAGAAAGTGTTATAATTCAAAAGTTAAATTAACCTACCATATTAATTTCTGCAGGTATTCGTTGGCTGCAATTTGGTGGTCTTCATCTGACGTGGGGGCTGAAATGTCAGTTCTGCTGACTGCAGAATATTAAATGTTCCAACATGACTTCCACTACAACAAAAACAATGAGGAAAGTGGTAAAAAGATTTAAAACACATCAAAGTAGTTTTAGTGGGCAAAACCAGAATTTGATGAGAGGAATGTTTTTCTATAACAAAATCAAAGAGGTAAATGGCAAGAGGATTATGATAATATAGAATCAACATCAATGGAAAACATACTAACGGAGTCTTACTGATGATCATCCTTGCTGAGGTCGTAGCCACAGATGAAAGAGACCAAATGAAGGGCTTCTTTCCACTCCTCCAGTTTATTAAGATACATGCCCTTCTCTTTGTACTTTGCAAATGCACGGGCATACTGCCCTGTTTCGGTGCGGTGGAGGTCCAGAGGTGTAACATCATAAAATATAGGAATAAGTTTAGCCTTTGTTTTTAACATTAAACACAATTCCACCAAACACCAAGCGGATTCGGCATATCTCTTTGAGAATATAGCTATTTGAACTGTAGCAGACAAAATGGCATTCTCTATAGTAGATGGAAAGTAATCTCCCTTCTCCATCTCTTGGGAATCCAGAAAGCCCCGGCATCCTATTTTCTCAAGAGAATTATAGAGTTGAATAGCCAGAGACTTTTTAACATCTGGCCCTCTGTGGTTGATGAATACATCATACAGCTTAGGAGAGGCACATGGCCTTTGGGATTCGCCTGCAGGTTCCAATCCACTAAAAGGATGAGATGTGGAGCAAGATGCCATCAATGGAATGCTTCAAAGTGGGGCAATATACCAACATTTTCCCCGCCAGAAACTAAAATATACTGAGAATTGAGAACCATGAAGCAAACGATATACTATATGGGAAAATGGGGGTTCTAAGATTTCTAGTAAATTTTGATTGTTAAAATAATTTCCACACTAGACATCTCGAGATTCCAGGAATGGAATATAAAACAGGACTATATCTATGCTATACTCAACACAACATCCGATACGGAAGCTTGCAAATATGAGAGAGAAGAGAGCAGGATTAATAACGGTTTTAATAGATAAATTTAATCACTGAAATCGAAGAATTCTAGTGCGAACCTTTGCAAATTGCTACAAGTTTCCAAGTTCCTATCTTGGATTTGCACGATGTGGAGCTTACCGCCAAATTCAACGGCCGGTTCTCCATTCTCTTTGAATGATAAGTAAAACATTTGATTTAATCAAATTTTTTTATGGTACCATTTTGGAGGTGAAAACCCTTGTATATCAAAATTAAATCTCAACCATTGATCTAAGATAATAAACGTCGCCATATTTGATAGAATCAATGTTTGGCGGCGTGCAAGAAAGATGAGTTCCGATTCGTCCAAAGTGCCATGTAATATATACTTGTGAATGCCTTTCTGCGCCCAATGTGTAGTGACGTGAAATATTTCTCGTGAGGGTGGGGAGTCAAAAAATTTATTTAATTCAAAATATTTAGAAAGATATCTTATCTATTTTTAATCAATTTGGAATACACAAATGGAATAGGTGCTTGAATGTTGGTGTAAAGAGGTGATTTATCTATCTAGGTCTTATTTACATATTAAGTCCATTTAGATCTTGGGAAAGAATCTTTCTACATAGTGTTAGTTGTTACTAGATCTTATCTTATCTTTTGACATTTAATGCTTGTGTCGTAAGTCATTTAATATTTGTTGAGGTAATTATCTCATTATACAAGATTCAGAGGTAAAAAAATATTTTTATAAATTGTAATAATTTTTTAATATTTAAATATTTTATGTTTAATTTTATTTATAATTCCATATTTATCTAAATAAATTATTTTAAATTTAAATATTAAACTTGCATATATATCTTTTAAAAATGTATTTAAAATACCTTGAAAGATATTTTTCTTAAGGTATCTATTTTTAATCAATTTGGAATACTTAAATGAAATAGGAATAGGTGCATGAAGGATAACTCTTAACATATTTAATATAGATTTTTGAAAGATATATATGCTAGTTTAGTATTTTTCTAGTCAGTTTGTATTGTCAAATCTTGATTTATGTGTGTTTTTGAAATACTAGAAATTTTTCCTTTGTGATTGGTTAGTGTAATACACTATAGAACATTTTCCTTATATTTTATGCTACTCCCCACCTTTATAATTTATATATTTATTTCTATAATTTTTTGTGTTATTATTTTGCTTTATAAATTAATATAGATTAAGTATAATTCAATTTATATTAAATAATAAGAAATGTAATTAATTAATCAATAATTGCATTTATTATTTAAAAAAATTAAATATTGAATAACAAAAATATTTAGCTCTAAACTTGATGTTTTTTTATTTTTATAATTTTTATTTAGCTCTAAAACTGAGGTTTTCTCTATTTTGGAGAGGGCTCACATAATGCAAAAGATTTTTCTAGCTAAGACATAGTAAGGACTTCAACTATTCTTGAGCTATGGTGGTGACAATGCTACTACTAGATTTCTCCCCCATGTCCACCATTTTCTTAAATTTTTGTCATGGTATCAATAGGAGGAAGTGCGTGATCTAGTGCACAAGTGGGGCCAAAATGGTGAGGGATTATTTTGGGGTTTACAATTGCCATTTCTAGGTGTGAGAAAATATTTCATATGTATTTTAAGCTATGCCATTATGTTCATTATTGGATATTTGTGGGTATAGTTCAAAGTTTTTCTCAAGTAGGTTTTGATTAACTTGAATTGTTGATAAATATTGTTTGGCATGGTTGGGGATAAGGGAATTTTTTTAAGAATAACTTGCCTTTAACATGCTCAAATTTCATGTGACTACATCCATTGTGTTAACATTGCTATCACAAATGGTTTCTTTATACCATTTAGTTGTAGGTGTGTATTAGTGTGATATTTGTCAAGAATTTTGTCACATTTTTGTTGTAGGTGTTTTTGTATTGAACAATTCATTTGAAATTTCTCCTCACATGTCATAGTGGTTTGGTTAAATAAATATTATTTGGGCTTCATTTTATGTCATCGTATGAATTGTCGTTGTTGAGTGCAAATTGAACACACTTTACTTGAGGAAAAGCGTTAGTGTGAATCCTTCATCAATTAAGCGAATTCAAGAATGTGACTTAGTCGAAATTAGCTGAAGTTCTGGATTCCCAACGAGGTGTTGATCAATTACTGAGATTTTATGAACTATGGGTGTCACATGTCCATTTGTCAGCGGGTTTTTTACGAGGCATGTTTAGGCAATAAATTTTCCATAATAGACTACACGCTTTCAATGGACCGATTAATATTTTCACCTGGAATCCCGGGGTGCATGTCATAAAACACCAACATATTCGCCAATACTATTAAAAAAATATTATATGAGGACCCATTTTTCCAATTAAAATTTACAAATAGTTGCTTGTGAAGACCCATTTCACCAATTAAAATTTATAAATAGTTGCTTATGAGGACCTATTTCGCTAATAATATTTAAAAATAATTACATTTGAGGACACATTTCACCTTAAAAATTACAAGGTATCATTGTATAAGCATGCGAGATTCGCCAAATTTTTAACATACTATTTAAAAATCCCACTAAATTTTCCAAATATGGATTGATATAAATATAATTGAAATTATTATTTATTCTTACACATTTTGTTCGGTTCTGAGGTTCTACTTTTCGATTAAGAAGTCAGCGAAACCTAAAAAAATAGACTCAAAGGTGAGTGATCATTTCTTCATACTGTTATTAGTTATAATAATAAGTTTTCTTTATCTATTTTCCATTCTTGCTTTAGTCTTAAACATGATTTTGAGTAGGGAATGGGATCTATATTCTCTATCAGTTTTTCCATCTTAAACAAGAAAACATTTTTTTCTAGCTTTTATTCGAAGTGATATATCAATATGTCGAGCAGCAAGGGTAAGACTCCTGAGGGTAATGAAGAGATTGGGAGGCCATCAAAACACCCAAAATGTGGAGGTACCATACAATCTTACTTTGGAATTGGCAAAGCTTCTAATCCATTAGATCAAGGTGGAGCTACATCATCAACTCTTCCACCAAATATTATTGAAGATGGCATTGACAATACCTCACCGCCACAGGAAGGTCAAGGTGAGATTGTCATTGAGTTAAATCAAAATGTATCAAATGAGGATGGAAATACTGCAGAAGATGTTTCAAGGGATACCCTGGTTAGCCAGAATGAGATAATTGACTTGGATGAGGATGATATTGGTAGCAAGAAAAGAAAAGGAAAATCAAAATTGGGGCGCGAGTGGGAAATGACAAGGAATTTTCAAATTGGTTGGTTGTCGAAGTACCCATTCCTTGAACCAGTGGGGGTATCAAACGAAAATGATATTGAAAGGGCAACAAAGGTCAAATGTAAGATTTGTAGTTGGAAATGTGGAAGAGACAAGATGATGCACCTAAAGCTTGACACTATAGAAAAGCATATCGGTAAAGTTGACGAAAAAAAATCATAGATGGAAAGGAACAATCAGTCGTACGATGGAAATCAAAGGAAGAATGTCTTCATGTTAAGTATGCCGCAGATTATGGAGAGCATAACCATAGAATGTCGAAGATTAAAAAATGTGAAGGTACACTTGAGGCTCATTTTGGAAAAGCCATGGCAGCAGCAAATCTGTCAAAAAATGTTCAGATGAGTGTTGTTTTTCATATTTTGTCCAGGGGGCGTCCTATGACAAACTACCCAGAATATTTTGATTTATTATCTTATTTGAGTGTTCCCCACTTTCCCTTCTCACATTGGTCGGTAAATGTTGGATGGGAGTGGGTGAATTGTCTTGCTACAGTGGAAAAGCAAGATTTAAAGGAGAAAGTAAAAGAGTCAAATTTCATTGCATTATCTTTAGATGAAGTTACTGCGATAGACAATACTTCTTGGGTTTGTATGCATTTGTATACTGTAGAACAACATGTTCGCCAAGCTCATCTTCTTTGTGTTCATAAAATGAAGGATAGTTCAACATCGCAAAATCTATTTGAACTAGTCAAGAAATATTTGAATCAAATTGCAGGTATGGATGAGTTGATAATTGCCAAAAATTTGGTGTGTGTAGGAGCTGATGGAGCTGCAGTGATGCAAGGTCAAAGGAGCGGTCTTTACACAAAGTTACAAACTACTTGTGCACCATACATGCTTGGTATTCACTGCATGGCCCACAAAATGAATTTAGCATTCAAAATTGTAAGCAAGTTTCCTACAGTATCAAAAGTTGAAAATCTAGTTCGCGAGATCTACGCATACTTCTGCCGAAGTCCCAAACGTTTCCTTGAATTTCAACATTTTGCTAAGGGAATAACACCTGGAAACAAGATTCTCAAGGATGTTGATACCAGATGGATCTCCCTGTATGGACCAGTGCAACAAGTTCTTTCAAAATATCAATCCTTGATTGGAGTGATGTACGAGCATCGCAACACAATAGACAAAGCTCCTGACCTCTTACATAGGTTAAGCGATATAGAGACACTCTTGACTTTAGCTAGTCTTCTCCCCATGTTGGATGAGATGAGCAATCTTGTGAAGAAATCCCAAGACAGAACTATGTATATTTATGAATATGCCAATCTACATAAACTTACATGCTTGGCCCTCGATCATCTATATCTAGATCTAACACAAGAAGGCGCAAATTATTTGATGTGGCGGAAAATTACTGATTTGAATAATCCTGATAATTATTTACAGTTTAATGCAAGCAGGCACTTATGTATTTGTGTACGTGGATATGAGCTACCAATGTACCATTGTAAGACAGGCACTGGCAGGCGCTCTAGAAAAGAAGTACCTGTTAACGAGGAAGATTTTAACGGCATTATTAAATCTGTTAGTGATAATTTGAAGAAAATTGCAAAATCTCTTTCCTCAGAGATTCGTGAAAGATTCCCTCGACATGAAATACTTGAAGCCATGGGTATTGTGTATCCTCAATTTTGGGTAAACCGAGATAACCCAAAATATTTTCATGATCAAGTAAAAATCTTGATCGAATAGTTTTCAGAAAAAGCAACATACAATGAACAAATAATAGAAGGAATTTTAGATGAAAAAAAGCTTAGAAAGCAATCTCGGATTTTTGCAACAGCTATGAGGGAGCAATATAAATCCATGGGCAAGGAGAAGGCCTTTGAACCGGGATCAATAAAAAAGGTTTGGACAAGCTTAGGTCGGAGTGAAATATTGCATGGTTCGATGTCAGAATATTTTAAACTTGTTGATTTATGTCAAACAATGATATTGGGGTTGGTGGAGGATGAGAGAGTTTTCAGTACATTGGGGTTTTTGAAATCAAAGTTAAGAAACAAACTGGACAAGAATTTGGAAAATTGCTTGAGGATGAAAGGAACTGCGTATAATGTCAAAAAATTTCCTTTTGAAAGGGCATTCACAATCTGGAGGTCCACATGTGAAAGAAGAGGGACTAGGTTGTGCAACACAAGCTCTCCAATTCCAAGCACCAGTACTGGTGGCAGTGGGCCTGGTATAGATGACAATGATATTAAAATTGACACAAATCACACAATGAATGTCGAGTTTGAGACATAGGTCGAAAAAAGTGAAGAGTAGACTCAGAATCAAGATGACTCTTTTACTCTATCTCAAGATGAGCATCGGTTTGAGGACCCTAATTCTGTTTGGGAAATGGAAGAGAATTAGTAGGTTTTAGGTATTTTTATTGCTATTCATGAATCGGTTTCCATTGTTCCAAAGTCCAAACTGTAGTTGATGATATTTTATATTGTATTCAATGAACATGTTGAAAGTGTAAATCATTGCACTTCATGATATCTTATTTTATATTGCACTCGAGCACTGCATGAATCATATTCCAAACTATAGTTGATGATTTTTTATATTGCATTCAAATAAATTGTGAATCATTGCACTTCAGGATATTTTATTTTATATTGCACTTCATGATATTTTATATTATATTGCACTTCATGAATCATATGCCAAAGTCAAACTGTTGTTGATGATATTTTATATTGTATTCCATCATCCATGAAATTGTGATATTAAAATTTAAATTTGATCTCTTAAAAGGAAATTTAATTTTTCTTTACAAAGAAACTAGCCTCCACCGAGTCCAGCCCACTTATCTTCCACATATCAATAATCACAAAAATATACAACACTTTGATTTTATTATTCATAAATTATGAACAATGCAAATTATAGAAATTTGTGTGACAACATCCATATTATAGCGTACATTGCATCCATAAACAAATTTGAAATTCCATAGTGACGTAGTGCTTCCCCCATTCCTAACAAAATTCAATACCATCGGCCTAACAATGCTTCATCAGTGGAACCCCCATCACAGTCCCGCCAATGGCCTGATGAAAACATCTCACAACCTAGTATCGGTGTAACAATACTCTATCGGGCTGACTCCTAAGGTGCTCTCCCGATATACCAATAGAGTCAAGTTGTCAACAAAAGTAACCATGAATTATAACCATGGGCATGAATTATTGAATGCATAAAGTATATTGAGGGAACTATGGTGCATCAGGGAAACATTATATGGCATCCCACCGATAGAACGAAGGATAGGTGTCCATCAGTGGAGAGGGTGGCTATCGGTGAAAGACTGATGTGACATCCCAGGGCATCATCAACTTTGAGATATTTGAAATAAATGTTCTTCGATGACAAGAATGAGAGATGATCCATAGATAGTAAATTTATGAACCAGAATTGAAGTGAATTATATCACAAGTTGATCACATAGTTGTTACAAAATCCTGGAAGATTTCGCTTAGGGCGGAAGCAGAAAGGAAAAAACTTTGAGTTCTGATATAGCAAAGACCGATTGACTATGGAGGCAACTCGGCGAGACTCACATAAGTACTTCAAACCTAGATGAGAAGCTATTTTCATCAAAATATTAAGATTTAAATAATGGAAGAGAGTACAGACAAACCCAAATCTAAAAAATAGAAAACTGAAAAGACTAAGAATTTGGATCAACTGGACATTAAAAAGCCTAAGAGACTCCTAAATAAAGACCTAATATATCAATGCCCTGGGTCGGGGCCGAGACCCAAGAGGAGTGCTCAAATGAATCCTTCCATGGATTGACTATGGGACAAACATAAGGGCTTAGGGGATATTTGGACACCGCAACGAGGGTACGACCTCTTCATGTACCATTACAGAAAATAATTTAGGTTTAAACCAGTCTACAATTTGTGGAGGTTGAACCTGGGAAGACTTGTGGTACTCAATGTGTTTGTGAACACAAAGCTAATTAAAGCTCTTGCTATTAGATATGACCCCAAGAAAAGAACTATTCAGTCACATGGTGGGGGTGACATGCTTGTTATTTCTAGAGATCTCATTTCTAATGTATTTCAAAGTGTTCACTGAATTTATTATTCATGGTCAAAGATCTCTTGAAAGAGTATCGCCACATGGATACCAGCTATAAGAGATGGAAATTACCTTTGCATAGGCCCAAGGATGAAGGAGGCCAACTCAGGAGGCTCTCTAGCAGTGAAAACCCTCCTTTCCATGAAGATTTTTTCTAAGAGTATTTTCGATACACCTATTATTCATCTGGTCAGGTTTTGGGAGTAGAGGTTCCACCTCTCATGTCGATTGACCCAATGATCTTAGCTGTAGACATATAGAGCAAGGATGTCAGGCCATTTGATTATGCTAGCTTCTTGGCCAATGCCCTACATCGAGGGCTTGAAAAGTTTAAAAATAATAGTTATAATATTAATTTTGAACACTATTCTTTGCTATGCATTTTCTTTTGTACAAGGGACAAGCCAGAGGGGTCTGGAGTGAAGAATTAAGGATAAAAGATATAGATGAAAATGGAGATTTTAAACCTATACAAATGTGGACTTCATTGTGGGACAACCGATTTGGTAGGTCTCATTACCTTTATTTTGAAGAATTTTTTGTAAAACCATTGATGAAGTTGCTGGGGTATCTGTGCAACTGTAACCTATCCCCAGAAGTACAAAGATTTCTAGGACCAAAGGAAAATGACCGGAGAAATAAAGTGAATCATAATTGGGGAGACTGGTATGCTTTCCCTGATTATACAGTGATAAGGGTTTATGGGTTCTAAGGGGTTCCACACTTGATGCCATGAGTAGTTCCTAACCGAATTGCTTTTTTAGAAATTGTGAGGCAATTGGCAAAATCTGATTCCAAACACCTCAAAGGACATAGCAAACAATCAATTATGCCCAACACCTTATGTTTTGGAGACTTTACAGTGGTTGCCAATGAAGGATATGGAGAAATTGATGGTAAATATGCACAGTACAACCTACCTCTAGGTGATGTAAGGAAACAATTTGATGCAGAAGGGTTTATTCACAAGGCGAGATTATCACAGGGGCTATCAGGTTATGAACATTTGTTCTCAATCGAAGATGTCATAAGAAACCATGATGAGGCTTCCAACAAGGAAAAAATGGCCACCTATAACAAGATTATGCTTGCAGAGGAATGGAAGAGGAAAAATGTCCCATCTTATTCAAAGGCATTTGGTGAGATACAGGATCCTTTATCAAGAATTGAGCGACTCATCGCTCATGTCAATGAACTGGTAAAGGATGTTCCCCCAGTTGTTTTTGATGCACCTCATGCAACCTATTCAGGAGTACAAGCTAAAGACATAGAGCCCTTGGATTACATACCTTCACAGCCTACTCCTGAGGTATGTTTTTCTGTAGATACTGATATAAGTGAAGAAGAGCAGAGTGATGAAGAGGGTGAGCAGGTCAAACAAATCAGTGCTCATGTGATTGCGCAGTACAATCCCCCTCAAGAGTAGAATATTGTAAGATTTGAGGCATCAAATGAACTATCTGATGATGTGAGGGTCATGGTTGGACAACAGTTTATTTCTGATTGTGATTTTGTTAAATCTTCTAAATTTAAATCATTTGTTTATGAATATAAAGGTAGAAAAATGAGACAACAGATACAGGATATCACTCCTGAACATGAGGCAACCGCTCTAGAGGAATTGAAAAGGGAGGTAGAAAAGGAAATGGAGTCCATCACTCCTGAAAGAGGTAGGGAATTGCTTCAAGAAGCTAGAGTTTTGCTCTTGCCAGGGTGGGATATTAGCTCTTCAATTGTATTTGATAGCTTCTGAAAAAGAGGGGATACGACAATGAACTTAATAGAAGAAGCAAGTGACAAAATGTATTCAGGATCTAGGTACAACCCAGATGAAGCCACCTTGCTTATTTGGTCATTGTATCCCCATGATAAAAGACCTGCTATAATTAGTAATCCAAACCAAGTTTTTGGTCATCTCTTGGTTCAACGAGTAGTGGATACCAACCCTATGGAGACAACAAAATTGAACATAAATGTGGAAAAATTTTACCAAAGCACAGATTGAAAAACTGATTAAGGAAAATGACAAACTAAAGAAGGAGCTAGCAAATTAGAGAGAAAAAACATCTTCCTCCTCCACATCAAAGTTGTACTCCCCATGGCTTGAAAAAGATAAGAGAGTGCTTGATGCATTGGTTGATGCAGCCTACTGGAAGAATTGCCATCTGAAATCCCAGGGGAAATGCAAAGAATTGGAGAAAGAAGTGAAAACCATCAAATATAACACTATATTTGAAATGATAAAAGAAAGATTCAACAAAATGATGAAATTTTCTATTGAATATTGGAAAGTATTCAAATAGACACGCATTGCATTGGTGGAGAATGAACGATTGTAGCCTAGAATGATGGAGAAAAAAAAGGAGTTGGTAGATAAGAATGTCATGAAAGGACAAATATTGCTGACGTATAAGAAGTTGGTAGAATCACATAATGGATATCATAATAGGCTTAGGGAAGATTTCGACTGCTTTGATTCAGTCCCACTCCCGACACTTCATTTTGGCATTGGAAATCCATGAGAATATGATGATTGGAAGGAAGAGCTTATTGGGCTTCTAACTGTTGTGTTGCAAGAAATAAATGACGAGATTATGGTTTTACAAAACACTCATAAGCAACTTGAAAAAATAATGTCTATGGAATATGATATGAAAGAGGCGATCTCTAACATGGACGCCTATGTTGAACAAGAGTACATCCATCACCTCTTTGCAGTCAATCTATTTATTAGCCAAACTGTAGATGTGTCAGAATCAAATCCAACGGGACAACCATCAGATTCAGAGGAAGAACGCCAGCCGACAGCATGATGAGCGCCTTATCATGGAGTAGAAGCCTTGAACAGATCTTAGGTGGTCAATGGTCACATGCTTCTACTTGGAGATTAACGGATCAGTGCATTCACCTGCGGCATTGTTTTATTTATAATTTGAGTTATGTTTAGTTGTCAAATGTCATGACTTTTTGCAAGGGGTTTGTAGCTTGTTGCCTCTCATATATAAGAGAGATCAAGACCCCAATAGGAGATCAATGGATCATCACATCATTTTTAATTAGACTTTAGAGTAGAAAATAGTAAGAAAATAGATAATAGATTGCACCAATTCGCCCATCCATCTCATTATTCATATCATAAACTATTTTTATAATGTATATCATTTGAACTTTGAAGATCAATACAATGGAGAAGGTTACACATATTTACTGATTTTCTTTCGAGTGTTCAACTGTTGTGGATTCATATGCTTATAAGTCATTAACTTATTTGGCTGTCTCCAAAGTGGTTGTTTATGTTATTCAAATTGAGTGTGTGGAAGTACATTTAATTTTTCAGTACATTGAATTTGAATTCTTCAGGAATAGGGGCTATGACCATGGGGTTTTAGATTTATTTATGGACATGATCAAGTAATAATGTGGGACACAAAATGGATCTTGTCACACAAATCTCTACAATTTGTTCTAATCATAAAATCAAATGTAGTGTATTTTTGTAGTATGTGGGATGTGGGATGTGGGTGAGGTGTAAGTTGGTGGAT
>VCHN02000530.1:0-35594 GCA_007115665.2 Sequoiadendron giganteum | reverse complement strand
AATGTCGAGTTTCACGAAAACCTAATTTTAAGGCTATGTTGCAACTGTATCACGCGAAATCACATTTTTCACCTACAATCAACCATGTTTGGATTACTTTAATTTAGTATTGTGTTATAGATGACTATTAAGAACCTTTATTTTCTATCAATTTTTGTGAATGTTGAAATTCCATCGATTTAATGTTGAGTTCAACGAAAAGTTGATTTTAAGCCTACGTTGCAGCTGTGTCACGTCAACTTGCATTTCTCATGCACATTCAACCATTTTTGGATAACTTTGATTTAGGGTTGTGTTGTAGATGACTATTAAGAACCTTTAGTTTTTATCAATTTTCATGAATGTTGAATTCCAATGGATTTAATGTCGAGTTTAACGAAAATTTGATTTCAAGGCTACGTTGTAGCTGTGTCATGAGAACTCCCATTTTTCACCCACAATCAACCATGTTTGGATACGTTTGATTTAGGATTTTGTTGTAGATGACTATTAAGAACCTTTATTTTCTATCGATTTTTGTAATTGTCAAAATTCCATCGATTTAATATCGAGTTTTGTGAATACTTGACTTTAAGGCCAGGTTTGCAGTTGTGTCACATGAACTCCCATTATTCACCCACAATCAACCATGTTTGGATATCTTCGATTTAGGATTGTGTTGTAGATGACCATTATGAATGTTTATTTTCTCATGGTTTTTGTGAATGTTGAATTTCCATCGATTTAATGTCGAGTTCGACAAAAACCTGATTTTTAGGCTAGCTTGCAACTATGTCACACAAACTCCCATTTTTCACCCACAATAAACCATGTTTGGATATTTTTTATTTGGGATTGTGTTTTAGGTGACTATTAAGAACCTTTATTTTCTATCACTCTTGTGAATGTTGAATTTTCTTCATTTTAATGTTGAGTTTTACGAAAAACTGATTTTAAGGCTATGTTGCAGCTGTGTCATGCGAACACCCATTTATCCCCCACAATCAACCATGTTTGGAGAACCTCGATTTCAAATTATTTTGTAGATGGCTTTTGAGAACATTTATATTATATGGGTTTTTGTGAAGGTTGAATTTCTATCGATTTAATGTGGAGTTCAAAGAAAACCTTATTTTAAGGCTATGTTGTAGCTGTGTCACGCGAATTCCCATGTTTCACAAATAATCAACCATGTTTGGAGAACTTTGATTTAGGATTGTGTTGTAAATGACTATTAAGAAACTTTATTTTCTATTGATTATCGTGAATGTTGAATTTCAATCAATTTAATGTCGAGTTCGATTTAAAGCTGATTTTAAGGCTATGTGCAATTGTGTCATGCAAACTCACATTTTGCACCCAAAATCAACCATGTTTGGAGAACTTTGGTTTAGAATTGTTTATTAGATGACTATTAAGAACCTTTATTTTCTACAGTTCTCGTGAATATTGAATTTCCTTCCATTTAATGACATGTTCGACGAAAACCTGATTTTAAGGCTACGTTGCAACTTTGTCATGTGAACTCCCATTTTTCACCAATATTCAACCATCTTTGCATAGATTTTATTTAGGATTGTGTTGTAGATGACTATTAAGAACCTTTATTTTCCATTTGTTTTCATGAATTTTGAATTTTCCTTTGATTTAATGTCAGGTTCGATGAAAACCTGATTTCAGGGCTACATTGCAGCTTTGTCACGCGAACTCCCATCTTTCACCAACAATAAATCATGTTTGGAGAACTTGTATTTAGGATTGTATTGTAGATGTCTATTAAGAACCTTTATTTTCTATCGGTTTTCGTGAATGTTGAATTTCCATCGATTTAATGTCGAGTTCGATAAAATCCTGATTTTTAGGCTACATTGCAGCTATATCACACGAACTATCAATTTTTACCCACAATCAACCATGTTTGGAGAAATTTGATTTAGGATTATGTTGTAGATGACTATAAATATGTTTTATTTTATATCGATTTTCGTGAATGTTGAATTTTGATCGATTTAATGTCGAGTTTCATGAGAACCTGATTTCAAGGCTATGTTGTAATTGTGTGACGCGAACTCCCATTTTTCACACACAATCAACCATGTTTGGAGATCTTTTGTTTTGGATTAAGTTGTAGCTGACTATTAAGAACCTTTATTTATTATTAGTTTTTGTGAATGTTGATTTTCCAACGATTTAATGTCCACTTCAACAATCACTTGATTTTAAGGCTACGTTGCAGCTGTGTAATGCGAACTTCAAATTTTCATCCATTATCAACCATGTTTGGAGAAGTTTGATTTATGATTGTGTTGTAGATGGCTATTAAGAACCTTTATTTTCTATCAATTTTTGTGAATGTTGAATTTCGATCAATTTAATCTCGAGTTCAAGGAAAACATGATTTTAAGGCTATGCTGCAACTTTGTCACGTGAACTCCAATTTTTCACCCACATTCAACCATGTTTGGAGAACTTTGATTTAGGATTGTGTTGGAGATGAACATTAAGAACATTTTTTTTCTATTGGTTTTCGCGAATGTTGAATTTCCATCGATTAAATATCAAATTCGACGAATACCTGATTTTAAGGCTATGTTGCAAATGTGTCAACAAACTCCCATTTTTCACCCACAATCAACCATGTTTGCTAAGCTTTTATTTAGGATTGTGTTGTGGATGACTGTATTAAGAACATTTATTTTCCATCGATTTAATGTCGAGTTCGATGAAAACCTGATTTCAGGGCTACGTTTCAGCTTTGTCACGTGAACTCCCATTTTTCACCCACAATAAGTCATGTTTGGAGAACTTGTATTTAGGATTGTATTGTAGATGACTATTAAGAACCTTTATTTTCTATTGGTTTTCTTGAATGTTGAATTTCCATCGATTAAATGTCGAGTTCGACAAATACCTGATTTTAATGTTACATTACAACTATGTCACGCGAAATCCCATTTTTCACCCACAATCAACCATGTTTTTAGAAATTTGATTTAGGATTTTCTTGTAGATGACTATTAAGAATCTATATTTTCTGTTGGTTTTCTCGAATGTTGAATTTCCATCGATTTAATGTCTAGTTCAACGAAAACCTAATTTTAAGGCTCTGTTGCAGCTGTGTCATGCGAACTCCCAATTTTCACACACAATTAACAATGTTTGGAGAATTTTGATTTTGGATTGTGTTATTGATTACTATTAAGAACCTTTATTTTCTACCGGATTTCATGAATGTTGTATTTCCATCGATTTAATGTAAAGTTTGACGAAAACCTGATTTTAACACTACATTGCAGATTTGTCACTAGAACTCCGTTCTTTTACCCACAATCAACCATGTTTGCAGAACTTTGATTTAGGATTGTGTTGTAGATGAATGTTAAAAACCTTTATTTTCTATCGGTTTTAGTGAATGTTGAATTTCCACTAACTTAATGTCGAGTTCAATGAAAACATAATTTTAAGGCTATGTTGTGGCTTTGTCACATGAACTCTCATTTTTCACCCACAATCAACAATGTTTGTAGAACTTTGATTTAGGATTGTATTGTAGATGACTGTTAAGAGGCTTTATTTTCATAAATTTTGAATTTCCATCGTTTTAATATTGAGTTCGACAAAAACTTGGTTTCAAGGCTATGTTGTAGCTGTGTCACTCGATCTCCCATTTTTCACTCACAATCAACCTTGTTTGGAGAACTTTGCTTTAGAATTGTGTTATAGGTGACTATTAATGACTTTTATTTTCTATCAGTTTCATAAATATTTAATTTTCATCAATTTAATGTTGAGTTCGACGAAAACATGATTTTAAGGATATGTTGCAACTTTGTCACGCGAACTCCAATTTTTCACCCACAATTAAACATGTTTGGGGAAACTTTATTTAGGATTGTGTTGTAGATGAATAATAAGAACCTTTATTTCCTATCAGTTTTAAGGCACTGTTATAGCTGTGTCAAGCGAACTCCCATTTTTCATGCACAATCAACCATTTTTTTAAAATTTTGATTTAGCATTGCATTGTAGATTACTATTAAGAACCTTTATTTTATTTTTATTTTTGTGAATGTTCAATTTCCATCGTTTTAATGTCGACTTCGACATAAACATGATTTTAAGGCTACATTTCAGCTTTGTCAATTGAACTCCCATTTTTCACCTACAATCAACAATGTTTGGAGAACTTTTATTTAGGGTTGTGTTGTAGATGACTATTAACAACGATTAGTTTTTGATCGATTTTCATGAATGTTGAATTTCCATCGATTGAATGTCGAGTTCAGGAAAACTTGATTTTAAGGCTACATTGCAGCTTTCTCACGTGAACTCCCATTTTTCACCCACAATCAACCTTGTTTTGAGAACTTTGATTTAGGATTGTGTTTTTAATGACTATTAAAAGCGTTTATTTTCTACCGGTTTTCATGAATGTTCAATTTTCATCGATTTAATGTCGAGTTCAATGAAAACCTGATTTTAAGGCTACATTGCAGCTGTGTCACGCAGACTCCCATTTCACACCAACAATCAACAATGTTTGGAGAACTTTGATTTGGGATTGTGTTGTACATCACTATTAAAAACTTTTATTTTCTATCTGTTTTCGTGAATGTTGAATTTGCATTGATTTAATGTCGAATTCGATGAAAACCTGATTTTAAGGCTACGTTGAAAATGTGTCATGCGAACTCCCATTTTTCTCTCACAATCAACCATGATCAGATAAAATTGAATTATGATTTTGTTGTAGATGACTATTAAGGTTCTTTATTTCTTTTGGTTTTAAAGTAAATTTTGGATTTTCAATGATTTAATTTGAGTTCGAGGGAAAACACAGTTGGGTGATAATTGTAGTTATGTCACATGAACTCCCCATTTTTGCCATAATCAATCATGTTATGAGGAATAGATTACATCTTATAGAATATTTTAGACCAAGCACATTCTGGAGTGTTTTCCAAAAATATATTATAATTGAAAATGCAATTGTTAGATTTTATGACCCAATGAAGTTGTACAACGAAATTTATTATAATTTTGATTTTTCAAGAAGTTAAAATTTCTTTAAGATTTTAAGTAGTTACGCAAACCATATATAAGATGCGAATGAACAAAGCCAAGTGTCTTCTAGAGAATTTTTTAAAAATATATTATAATTCATAATGCAATGGTCAAATTTAAAGTTATGATCTCCCGATATTGTACTAACAAATTTAATAATTTTTATTTTAATTTTTTTTTTTTTTTAAAGGTTACAATCTTTAGAAGATTTTACGCAATTACACAAACCAAATAAACGATACAAATGAATGAGGCCAAGTGTCTTTTGGAGAGCTTTCCAAAAATATATTATAATTTAAAAACTAATGGTTGGATCAAAAATTATGACGCCGCAAAGTTGTACTACCAAATTTAATGAAATTTTGATCTTTTTGAAAAAGTTAAAAATTCTATAAGATTTTAGCTATACTTATCGATTTTTTTAATCTTTTCCAAGACCAACTTATTTTTTCAAAAAATGGACAATTTGGGTCTCTTTACCACACAAGCACCTATGAAACACATATCTTTTATTTTAACCAAAAAAATTGCTTCGTACACCTGATTGTAAGGCTACGTTGCAGCCGTGTCACACGAACACCCATTTTTCACCCATAATCAACAATGTTTGGAGAACTTTGATTTAAAATTGTGTTTTAGATAACTATTAAGAAGCTTAATTTTCTATCAGTTTTTGTGAATATTGAATTTCCATCAATTTAATGTCGAGTTTGATGAAAACCTAATTTTAAGGGTACATTGCAACTATGTCATGCGAAATCCCATTTTTCACTGACAATCCATGTTTGTAGATGACTATTAAGAACCTATATTTTTTATTGGTTTTCGTGAATGTTGAATTACCATCGATTTAATGTCTAGTTCGGCGAAAAACTAATTTTAAGGCTTTGTTGCAGCTGTGTCATGTGAACTCCCAATTTGCACACACAATTAGGCAGGTTTGGAGAACTTTGATTTTGGATTGTGTTGTAGATGACTATTAAGAACCTTTATTTTCAATCAATTTTTGTGAATATTTAATTTTGGTCTATTCAATGTCAAGTTCAACAAAAAACCTAATTTTAAGGCTGCGATGTTGTTGTGTCACACAAATTCCCATTTTTCACCCACAATCAACCATGTTCAGAATATTTTTATTTAGGATTAGGTTGTAGATCACTATTAAGAAGATTTGTTTTCTATTGGTTTTTGTGAATGTTGAATTCCAACGATTAATGTTGAGTTCAACAAAAACCTGATTTTAAGGCTACGTTGCAGTTGTGTCATGTGAACTCCCATTTTTTTATCCATAATCAAGCATATTTGGAGAACTTTTATTTAGGATTATGTTGTAGATGACTATTAAGAACCTTTATTTTCTATCAGTGTTCATGAATGTTGAATTTCCATCGATTTAGTTTCGAGTTCGATGAAAACCTTATTTTAAGGCTAAGTTACAGCTTTGTCACGTGAACTCCTAGTTTTCACACACAATCAGCAATATTTGGAGAACTTTTATTTAGGATTGTGTTGTAGATGACTATTAAGAACCTTTATTTTCTATCGGTTTTCATGAATGTTGAATTTCAAACGATTTAATGTTGAGTTCGATGAAAATCCGATTTTAAGGCCTCATTACAATTGTGTCACACGAACTCCCATTTTTCACCCACAATCAACAATGTTTGCAGAAGTTTTATTTAGAATTGTGTTGTGAATGATTATTAAAAACCTTTATTTCCTAGTGGTTTTCATGAATGTTGAATTTCCATCGATTTAATGTCGAGTTCGATGAAAACCTAATTTGAAGGCTACCTTGCAGCTGTGTCACGTGGATTCCCATTTTCACCCACAATCAACCATGTTCGAAGAACTTTGATTTAGTATTTTATTGTAGATGACTATTAAAAACATTTAATTTCCATTGATTTAATGTTGAGTATGATGAAAAACTAATTTTAAGGCTACGTTTCAAACGTGTAACATGAACTCCCATTTTTCACGCATAGTCAGCCGTGCTTGAAAAACTTTGATTTAGGATTATGTTGTATATGACTATTAAGAACCTTTATTTTCTATCAGTTTTCATGAATGTTCAATTTGCATCAATTAAATGTCAAGTTCGATGAAAACCTGATTTTAAATCTACTTTGCAGCTTTGTCAAGCGAACTCCCATTTTTCACCCACAATAAACCATGTTTGGAGAACTTGTATTGTGTTGTAGATGAGTATTAACAACCTTTATTTTCTATTAGTTTTTTTGAATGTTGAATTTTCATCGATTCAATGTCGTGTTCGACGAAAACCTTATATTTAGGCTACGTTGCAGATGTGTCAATTGAACTCCCATTTTTCACACAAAATCAACCATGTTTGGAGAAGTTTGATTTAGGAATATGTTGTAGATGACTATTACGAACCTTTATTTTCTATTGGTTTTCATGAATGTTTAATTTCTACCGATTAAATGTCCAGTTCAATGAAAACCTAATTTTAAGGCTACGTTGCAGCTTTATCACACGAACTCCGTTTTTTCACCCACAATCAACCATGTTCGGAGAATTTTGATTTAGGATTGTGTTATAGATGACTATAAAGAAAAGCTATTTTCTATCGATTTTCGTGAATGTTCAATTTTCATCGATGTACTGTCGAGTTTCATGAAAACTTGATTTTAAGGCTAAGTGACTACTGAATTTTTGTTGATTTAATGTTGATTTCGACAAAAACCTAATTTTAAAGCTAAGTTGGAACTTTGTCACATGAACTCCCATTTTTTCAGGTATAATCAACCATGTTTTAAGATCTTTGATTTAGGATTGTGTTGTACATAACTATTAATAACTTTTATTTTTAATCGATTTTTCGTGAATGTTGAATTTTCATGGATTTAATGTCGAGTTTGACGAAATCATGATTTCAAGGGTACGTTGTAGCTGTGTCACGCGATCTCCCATTTTTCACCCACAATCAACCATGTTTGATGAACTTTGATTTAGGATTGTGTTGTAGACGATTATTAGGAACCTTTAATTTATCTCGATTATCGTGAATGTTGAATTTCCATCAATTTAATGTGGAGTTCGAAGAAAACCTGATTTTAAGGCTATGTGAAGTTGTGTCATGCGAACTCGTACTTTGTACCCACAATCAACCATGTTTGGAGAACTTTTATTTAGAATTGTGTTGTAGATGACTATTAAAGACCTTTATTTTCTATCAGTTTTCGTGAATATTGAATTTCCTTCCATTTAATGACAAGTTCGATGAAAACCTGATTTTAAGGCTATGTTGCAACTTTGTCACCTGAACTCCCATTTTTCACCCACAATCAACCATTTTTGCGTAGCTTTTATTTAGGATTTTGTTCTAGATGACTATTAAGAAACTTTATTTTTCATAGGTTTTCATGAATTTGGAATTTCCTTCGATTTAATGTCAAGTTCGATGAAACCTGATTTCAGGGCTATGTTGCAGCTTTGTCACGTGAACTCCCATTTTTCATCTACAATAAATCATGTTTGGAGAACTTGTATTTAGGATTATATTATAGATGACTATTAAGAAGCTTTATTTTATATCGGTTTTCGTGAATATTGAATTTCCATCGATTTAATGTCGAGTTCCATAAAAACCTGATTTTTAGGCTATCTTGCAGCTATGTCATACGAACTTCCAATTTTCACCCACAATGGCTCCATGTTGGATATTTTTTTATTTAAAATTGTTTTCCTAGATGACTAACAAGAACTTTTATTTTTTTCTGCTCAGCGTTTAAATTGAAGTTGAATTTCCCTTGGTTCGTTTTAATGTCCGGAGTTTACAAAATCTTATTTTAGTTTATATATGATTTGTTTTATCGAGACACCATTTCTCCCACACAATCAACCATGTTTGGAGAACTTTGATTTAAAATTATGTTGTAGATGACTTTTAGGAACCTTTATTTTATATGGGTTTTGTGAATGTTGAATTTCCATTGATTTAATGTCGATTTCAAAGAAAACATGATTTGCTATGTTGCAACTGTGTCATGCAAACTCTCACTTTTCACCAACAATGAACCATGTTTGGAGAACTTTGATTTAGGATTGTGTTGTAGACGCCTATTAAGAACCTTTATTTTCTATCAATTTTTGGGAATGTTTAATTTCCATCAATTTAATGTCGAGTTCAATGAAAAACCTTATTTTAAGGCTATGTGCAGTTGTGTGATGTAAACTCACATTTTGCACACACAATCAACCATGTTTGGAGAACTTTGATTTAGAATTGTGTTGTAGATGACTATTAAGAACCTTTATTTTCTATCGATTTTCATGAATATTGAATTTCCTTCCATTTAATGACAAGTTCGACGAAAACTTGATTTTAAGGCTTCGTTGCAACTTTGTCATGTGAACTTCCAATTTTCACCAACAATCAACCATTTTTGCATAGCTTTTGTTTAGGATTTTGTTGTAGATGACTATAAAGAAACTTTATTTTTCATAGGTTTTCATGAATTTGGAATTTCCTTTGATTTAATGTCAAGTTCGATGAAACCTGATTTCAAGGCTATGTTGCAGCTTTGTCATGCGAACTCCCACATTTCATCTACAATAAATCATGTTTGGAGAACTTGTATTTAGGATTGTATGATAGATGACTATTAAGAAGCTTTATTTTATATCGGTTTTCGTGAATATTGAATTTCTATCGATTTAATATCGAGTTCCATAAAAACCTAATTTTTAGGCTACCTTGTAGCTATGTCATACGAACTCCCAATTTTCACCCACAATAAACCATGTTTGGATATTTTTTATTTAAAATTGTTTTCTAGATGACTATTAAGAACCTTTATTTTCTATCGCGTTTCGTGAAGTTGAATTTCCTTCGGTTTAATGTCGAGTTTTACAAAAATCTTATTTTAAGTTTATGTAGCAGTTGTTTTATGCGAACACCCATTTCTGCCACACAATCAACCATGTTTGGAGAACTTTGATTTAAAATTATGTTGTAGATGACTTTTAGGAACCTTTATTTTATATGGGTTTTGTGAATGTTGAATTTCCATTGATTTAATGTCGAGTTCAAAGAAAACAGGATTTGCTATGTTGTAGTTGTGTCATGCAAACTCTCACTTTTCACCAACAATGAACCATGTTTGGAGAACTTTGATTTTGTATTGTGTTGTAGACGCCTATTAAGAACCTTTTTTTTCTATCAATTTTCGGGAATGTTTAATTTCCATCAATTTAATGTCGAGTTCAATGAAAAACTTGATTTTAAGGTTATGTGCAGTTGTGTGATGTGAACTCACATTTTGCACCCACAATCAACCATGTTTGGAGAACTTTGATTTAGAATTGTGTTGTAGATGACTTCGAAGAACCTTTATTTTCTATAGGTTTTTGTGAATATTGAATTTCCTTCCATTTAATGACAAGTTCGAAGAAAACTTTATTTTAAGGTTACGTTGCAGCTTTGTCAAGTGTACTCCCATTTTTCACCCACAATCAACCATGTTTGCATAGTTTTATTTAGGATTCTATTGTAGATGACTATTAAGAACCTTTATTTTCCATTGGTTTTTGCGAATTTGGAATTTCTTTATATTTAATGTAGTTCGACGAAAACCTGATTTCAGGGCTATGTTGCAGCTTTGTCACACAAACTCCCATTTTTAACCCAAAATCAATCAATTTAATGTCGAGTTCAATGAAAGCCATATTTTACGGCTACGTTGCAACTGTGTCATGCAAAGTCCCATTTTCCACCCACAATCAACCATGTTTGGAGAACTTTTATTTAGGATTGTATTGTAGATAACTATTAATAACCTCTATTTTCTATCGATTTTTGTGAATGTTGAATTTTAAAGGATTTAATGTCGAGTTTGATCAAATCATGATTTCAAGGCTACGTTGCAGCTGTGTCATGTGATCTCCTATTTCTCACCCACAATCAACCATTTTTGGAGAATATTGATTTAGGATTGTGTTGTAGATGACTATTAAGAATCTTTATTTTCTATTGGTTTAATGTTGAGTTTGATGAAATCGTGATTTCAAAGGTACGTTGCAGCTGTGTCACACGAACTCCCAATTTTCACCGATAATAAATCATGTTTGGAGAACTTTGAATTAGGATTGTGTTGTAGATGACTATTAAGAACCTTTAATTTTTATCAATTTTTGTGAATGTTGAATTTCCATCGATTTAATCTTTAGTTAAACTAAAACTTTATTTTAAGGCTATGTTGTAGCTTTTCTCATGCGAACTCTAATTTTTTACCCACATTCAACCATGTTTGGAGAACACTGATTTCAGATTGTTTTGTAGAAGACTATTAAGAATATTTATTTTCTATTGGTTTCCGCGAATGTTTAATTTCGAGTTCAATGAAAACCTAATTATAAGGCTACATTCCAGCTGTGTCACGTGAACTCCCATGTTTCACGCATAATTATCCATGTTTGGAGAACTTTGATTTAGGATTATGTTGTAGATGACTATAATGAACCTTTATTTTGTGTTCGTTTTCGTGAATGTTGAGTTTGATGAAAAACATGATTTTAAGGCTACATTGCACCTATGTCACGTGAACTCCCATTTTTTCAGCTATAATCAACCATGTTTGAAGATCTTTGTTTAGGATTGTGTTATAGATAAATATTTATAACCTTTATTTTCTATCGGTTTTTGTGAATGTTGAATTTTCAAGGATTAAATGTCAAGTTTCACCAAATCATGATTTCAAGGCTACCTTGCAGCTGTGTCACACGATTTCCCATTTTCCACCCACAATCAACCATGTTTGGAGAACTTTGATTTAGGATTGTGTTGTAGATGACTATTAAGAACCTTTATTTTCTATTGGTTTTCGTGAATGTTCAACTTCATTTAATTTAATGTCGAGTTAGACGAAAACCTAATTTTAATGCTATGTTATAGAGGTGTCATGCAAACTCTCATTTTTCACCCATACTCAACCATCTTTGGAGAACTTTGATTTAGGATTATGTTGTAGATGACTTTTAATAATCTTTATTTTCTATCGGTTTTTGTGAATGTTGGTTTTTAGTCGATTTAATGTTGAGTTCGACGAAAACCTAATTTTAAGGCTGAGTTGCAGCTTTGTCGCGTGAAATCCATTTTTTAGACATAATCAACCATGTTTGAAGAACTTTGATTTAATATTGTGTTGTAGATAACTATTAATAACCTTTATTTTCTATCAGTTTTCGTGAATGTTGAATTTTCATTGATTTAATGTTGAGTTTGATGAAATCGTGATTTCAAGGGTACATTGCAGCTGTGCCACACGAACTCCAAATTTTCATCGACAAAAAATCATGTTTGGAGAATTTTGAATTAGGATTGTGTTGTAGATGACTATTGAGAACCTTTAATTTTTATCAATTTTTGTGAATGTTAAATTTCCATCGATTTAATCCTGAGTTAAACTAAAACTTTATTTTAAGGCTATGTTGTAGCTTTTCTCACGCGAACTCTAATTTTTCACCCACATTCAAGCATATTTGGAGAACTTTGATTGCGGATTATGTTGTAGAAGACTATTAAGAACATTTATTTTGTATTAGTTTTCGCTAATGTTTAATTTCCATGAATTAAATGTCGAGTTCGATGAATAGCTAATTTTAAGGGTACGTTGCAAATGTGTCACTGAACTCACATTTTTGACCCACAATCAACCATGTTTGGAAAAAAAATTGTTAGGTTTGTGTTATAGATGACTATTAAGAATCTCTATATTCTATTGAGTTTTATGAATGTTGAATTTCCAGTGATTTAATGTTGAGTTCAATGAAAACCTGATTATGTTGTAGATGACTATAATGAACCTTTATTTTGTATGCCTTTTCGTGAATGTTGAGTTTCCATTGATTAATTATTGAGTTTGACGAAAAACGTGATTTTAAGGCTACATTGCACCTGTGTCACGTGAATTCCTATTTTTCACCCACAATCAACCATGTTTGGAGAACTTTGATAGAGGATTGTGTTATAGATGAATATTAAAATATTTATTTTCTATCGATTTATGTGAAATTAGAATTTTCATTGATTTAATGTTGAGTTCGACAAAAACCTATTTTTAAGGCTAAGTTGCAGCTTTGCCACGTGAACTCCCATTTTTTCAACTATAATCAACCATGTTTGAAGATTTTTGTTTAGGATTGTGTTGTAGATAACTATTAATAACCTTTATTTTCTATCGATTTTTGTGAATGTTGAATTTTCAAATATTTAATGTCGAGTTTGATCAAATCATGATTTCAAGGCTACGTTGCAGCTGTGTCACAAGATCTCCCATTTTTCACCAACAATCAGCTATGTTTGGAGAACTCTGATTTAGGATTGTGTTGTTGATGACTATTAAGAACCTTTATTTTCTATTGGTTTTTGTGAATGTTCAATTTCATTTAGTTTAATGTTGAGTTAGACGAAAACATAATTTTAACGCTATGTTACAGAAGTGTCATGCAAACTCCTCTTTTTCACCCATACTCAACCATCTTTGGAGAACTTTGATTTAGGATTATGTTGTAGATGAATTTCAATAATCTTTATTTTCTATCGATTTTTGTGATTGTTGATTTTACGTCGATTTAATCTTGAGTTCGAAGGAAACCTAATTTTAAGACTGAGTTATAGCTTTGTCACGTGAATTCTCATTTTTAGACATAGTCAACTATGTTTGAAGAACTTTGATTTAGTATTGTGTTGTAGATAACTATTAATAGCCTTTATTTTCTATCAGTTTTTGTGAATGTTGACTTTTCATTGATTTAATGTTGAGTTTGATGAAATCGTGATTTCAAGGGTACGTTGCAGCTGTGTCACACGAACTCCAAATTTTCACCGACAAAAAATCATGTTTGGAGAATTTTGAATTAGGATTGTGTTGTAGATGACTATTGAGAACCTTTAATTTTTATCAATTTTTGTGAATGTTAGATTTCCTTCAATTTAATCTCGAGTTAAACTAAAACTTTATTTTAAGGCTATGTTGTAGCTTTCTCACACGAACTCTAATTTTTCACCCACATTCAAGCATGTTTGGAGAACTTTGATTGCGGATTGTGTTGTAGAAGACTATTAAGAACACTTATTTTCTATTGGTTTTCAAGAATGTTTAATTTCCATCGATTAAATATCGAGTTTGATGAATACCTAATTTTAAGGCTGCATTGCAAATGTGTCAACGAACTCGCATTTTTCCCCACAATCAACCATGTTTGGAGAAATTTTTTATTAGGTTTGTGTTATAGACGAGTATTAAGAATCTCTATATTCTATTGGATTTCGTGAATGTTGAATTTCCAATGACTTAATGTTGAGTTCAATGAAAACCTGATTATAAGGCTACATTCCAGCTGTGTCATTCGAACTCCCATGTTTCACGAATAATTAACCATGTTTGGAGAACTTTGATTTAGGATTATTTTGTAGATGACTCTAATGAACCTTTATTTTGTATTCTTTTTCGTGAATTTTGAGTTTCCATTGATTAAATGTTTGATGAAAAACATGATTTTAAGGCTACATTGGAGCTGTGTCACGCGAATTCCCATTTTTCACCCACAATCAACCATGTTTAGAGAACTTTGAATTACGATTGTGTTGTAGATGACTATTAAGAACTTTAATTTTTATCAATTTTTGTGAATGTTGAATTTCCATCGATTTAATCTCGAGTTAAACTAAAAGTTTATTTTAAGGCTATGCTCTAGCTTTCTCATGCGAACTCTAATTTTTCACCCACATTCAACCATGTTTGGAGAACATTGATTTCAGATTGTGTTGTAGAAGACTATAAAGAACATTTATTTACTATTGGTTTTCGCGAATTTTTAATTTCAATCAATTAAATGTCGAGTTCGATGAATACCTAGTTTTAGGGCTATGTTGCAAATGTTTCAAAAAACTGGCATTTTTCACCCACAATCAACCATGTTTGGAGAAATTTTTGTTAGGTTTTAGTTATAGATAACTATTAAGAATCTCTATATTCTATTGGTTTTCATGAATGTTGAATTTCCAATGATTTAATGTCGAGTTCAATGAAAACATGATTATAAGGCTACATTCAAGTTGTGTCATGGGAACTCCCATATTTCACGCATAATTAACCATGTTTGGAGAACTTTGATTTAGGATTATGTTGTAGATGACTATAATGAACCTTTATTTTGTATTCATTTTCGTGAATGTTGAGTCTGACGAAAAACGTTATTTTAAGGCTACACTGCAGCTGTGTCACGTGAATTCCCATGTTTCACCCACAATCAACCATGTTTGGAGAACTTTGATAGAGGATTGTGTTTTAAATGACTATTAAGAAGCTTTATTTTCTATTAGTTTTCGTGAATCTTTAATTTCCATCGATTTAATGTCGAGTTTATTGAAAACATTATTTTAAGGTTATCTTGCAACTATGTCATGCGAACTCCCATTTTTCAGAAACAATTAATCATATTTGGAGAATTTTGATTTAGGATTGTGTTATAGATGACTGTTAAAGTATTTAATTTCTATCAATTTTTGTTATAACTATTAATAACATTTATTTTCTATCGGTTTTTGTGAATGTTGAATTTTCAAAAATTTGATGTCGACTTTGACCAAATCATGATTTCAAGGCTACGTTGCAGCTGTGTCACACGATCTCCCATATTTCACCCACAATCAATCATGTTTGGAGAATTTTGATTTATGATTGTGTTATATATGACTATAAAAATATTTTTTTTGTATCGATTTTTGTGAATTTTGAATTTTCATTGATTTAATGTTGAGTTCGACGAAAACCTATTTTTAAGGCTGAGTTGCATCTTTGTCATGTCAACTCCCATTTTTTCAGCTATAATCAACCATGTTTGAAGATCTTTGTTTAGGATTGTGCTATAGATAACAATTAATAAACTTTATTTTCTATCGACTTTTGTGAATGTTGAATTTTCTAGGATTTAATGTCGAGTTTGACCAAATCATGATTTCAAAGCTACGTTGCAGCTATGTCACGTGATATCCCATTTTTCACTCGCAATCAACCATGTTTGGAGAACTTTGATTTAGGATTGTGTTGTAGATGACTATTAAGAATCTTTATTTTCTATTGGTTTTCGTGAATGTTCAATTTCATTCAATTTAATGTCGAGTTAGACGAAAACCTAATTTTAACGCTATGTTACAGAGGTGCCATGCAAACTCCCATTTTTCACCCATACTCAACTATCTTTGGAGAACTTTGATTTAGGATTATGTTGTAGATGACTTTTAATAATCTTTATCTTCTATCGATTTTTGTGAATGTTAATTTTTCGTCGATTTAATGTTGAGTTCGACGAAAACATAATTTTAAGGCTGAGTTGCAGCTTTGTCACATGAATTCCCATTTTTCAAACATAATCAACCATGTTTGAAGAACTTTCATTTAGTATTGTGTTGTAGATGACTATTAAGAACCCTTTAACTTTTATCAATTTTTGTGAATGTTGAATTTCCATCGATTTAATCTCAAGTTAAACTAAAAGTTTATGTTAAGGCTATGTTGTAGCTTTCTCACGCGAACTCTAATTTTTCTCCCACATTCAACCATGTTTGGAGAACGTTGATTTCGAAATGTATTGTAGAAGACTATTAAGAACATTTATTTTCTATTGGTTTTCGCGAATGTTTAATTTCCATCGATTAAATGTCGAGTTCGATGAATACCTTATTTTAAGGGTGCATTGCAAATGTGTCAATGAACTTGCATTTTTCACCCATAATCAACCCTGTTTGGAGAAATTTTTGTTAGGTTTCTCTTATTGACTATTAAGAATCTCTATATTCTATTGGTTTTTGTGAATGTTGAATTTCCAATGATTTAATATCGAGTTCAATGAAAACCTGATTATAAGGCTACATTCCAGCTGTGTCACACGAACTCCCATGTTTGGAGAACTTTGATAGAGGATTGTGTTTTAAATGACTATTAAGAACCTTTATTTTCTATCAGTTTTCGTGAATCTATAATATCAATCGATTTGATGTCGAGTTTATTGAAAACATCATTTTAAGGCTATTTTGAAACTCCCATTTTTCACCCAAAATCAATCATGTTCGGAGAATTTTCATTAAGGATTGTGTTATAAAGAACTATAATCAACCTTAATCTCGAGTTAAACTAAAACTTTATTTTAAGGCTATGTTTTAGCTTTCTCCAACGAACTCTAATTTTGCACCCACATTCAACCATGTTTGGAGAAATTTGATAGAGGATTGTGTTGTAGAATACTATTAAGAACATTTATTTTCTATTGGTTTTCGCGAACGTTCAATTTCCATCGATTAAATGTCGAGTTCAATGAATACCTAATTTTAAGGCTATGTTGCAAATATGTCAATGTACTCGCATTTTTCACCCACAATCAACCATGTTTGGAGTAATTTTTGTTAGGTTTACGTTATAGATGACTATTAAGAATCTCTATATTCTATTGGTTTTCGTGAATGTTGAATTTTCAATGATTTAATGTCGAGTTCAATGAAAACCTGATTATAAGGCTACATTGCAACTATGTCATGCGAACTCCCATGTTTCATGCATAATTAACCATGTTTGGAGAAATTTGATTTATGATTATGTTATAGATGACTATAATGAACCTTTATTTTGTACTCATTTTTGTGAATGTTGAGTTTCCATTGATTGAATGTTGAGTTTGAAGAAAAACTTGATTTTAAGGCTACATTGCAGCTCTGTCACATGAATTCCCATATTTCACCCATATTCAACCATGTTTGGAGAACTTTGATAAAGGATTGTGTTTTAAATGACTATTAAGAACCTTTATTTTCTATCAGTTTTCATGAATTTTGAATTTCCATCGATTCAATTTCGAGTTTATTGAAAACATTATTTTAAAGTTATCTTGAAACTGTGTCATGCGAACTCCCATTTTTCACCCACAATGAATCATAGTTGGATAATTTTGATATAGTATTGTGTTATACATGACTATTAAAATATTTATTTTGTATCGATTTATGCGAATTTTGAATTTTCATTTATTTAATGTTGATTTTGACAAAAACCTATTTTTAAGGCTGAGTTACAGCTTTGTCATGTCAACTCCCATTTTTTCAGCTATAATCAAACCATGTTTGAAGATCTTTGTTTAGGATTGTGTTGTAGATAACTATTAATAACCTTTATTTTCTATTGGTTTTCGTGAATATTCAATTTCATTCAATTTAATGTCGAGTTAGATGAAAACCTAATTTTAACGCTATGTTGCAGAGGTGTCATGCAAACTCCCAATTCTCACCAACAATAAATCATGTTTGGAGAAATTTGAATTAGGATTGTGTTGTAGATGACTATTAAGAACCTTTAATTTATATCAATTTTTGTGAATGTTGAATTTCCATCGATTTAATCTTGACTTAAACTAAAACTTTATTTTAAGCCTATGTTGTAGCTTTTCTCACATGAACTCTAATTTTCCACCCACATTCAACCATGTTTGAAGAACTTTGATTTCGAATTTTGTTGTAGAAGACTATTAAGAACATTTATTTTCTATTGGCTTTCACGAATGTTTAATTTCCATCGATTAAATGTCATGTTCGATGAATACCTAAATTTAAGGCTACGTTGCAAATGTGTCAACGAACTAGCATTTTTCACCCACAATCAATCATGTTTGGAGAAATTTTTGTTAGGTTTGTGTTATAGATGACTATTGAGAATCTCTATATTCTATTGGTTTCCGTGAATATTGAATTTCCAATGATTTAATGTCGAGTTCAATGAAAACCTGATTATAAGGCTACATTCCAGTTGTGTCACGCGAACTCCCATGTTTCATGCATAATTAACCATGTTTGGAAAACTTTGATTTAGGATTATGTTGTTGATGACTATAATGAACTTTTATTTTTCTATTTGTTTTCGTGAATGTTGAGTCTGACGAAAAACGTTATTTTAAGGCTACATTGCAGCTGTGTCATGCGAATTCCCATTTTTCACCCACAATCAACCATGTTTGGAGAACTTTGATAGAGGATTGTGTTTTAAATGACTATTACAAACCTTTATTTTCTATCAATTTTCGTGAATGTTGAATTTCCATCGATTTAATGTCGAGTTTATTGAAAATTTATTTTAAGCTTATCTTGAAATTGTGTCATGTGAACTCCCATTTTTAAGGCTGAGTACGACGAAAACCTATTTTTAAGGCTAAGATGTTGCTTTGTCACATGAACTCCCATTTTTTCGGCTATAATCAATCATGTTTGAAGATCTCTATTTATAATTGTGCTGTAGATAACTATTAATAACCTTTATTTTCTATCAGTTTTTTTGAATGTTGAATTTTCAAGGATTTAATGTTGAGTTTGACCACATCATGATTTCAAAGCTACATTGCAGCTATGTCACGTGATATCCCATTTTTCACTCGCAATCAACCATGTTTGGAGAACTTTGATTTAGGATTGTGTTGTAGATGACTATTAAGAATCTTTATTTTCTATTGGTTTTCGTGAATGTTCAATTTAATTCAATTTAATGTCGAGTTAGACGAAAACCTAATTTTAACGCTATGTTATAGAGGTGCCATGCAAACTCCCATTTTTCACCCATACTCAACTATCTTTGGAGAACTTTGATTTAGGATTATGTCGTAGATGACTTTTAATAATCATTATCTTCTATCGATTTTTGTGAATGTTAATTTTTCGTCGATTTAATGTTGAGTTCGACGAAAACATAATTTTAAGGCTGAGTTGCAGCTTTGTCACATGAATTCCCATTTTTCAAACATAATCAACCATGTTTGAAGAACTTTCATTTAGTATTGTGTTGTCGATGACTATTAAGAACCCTTTAACTTTTATCAATTTTTGTGAATGTTGAATTTCCATCGATTTAATCTCAAGTTAAACTAAAAGTTTATGTTAAGGCTATGTTGTAGCTTTCTCACGCGAACTCTAATTTTTCTCCCACATTCAACCATGTTTGGAGAACGTTGATTTCAGAATGTATTGTAGAAGACTATTAAGAACATTTATTTTCTATTGGTTTTCACGAATGTTTAATTTCCATCGATTAAATGTCGAGTTCGATGAATGCCTAATTTTAAGACTGCATTGCAAATGTGTCAACGAACTCGCATTTTTTACCCACAATCAACCATGTTTGGAGAAATTTTTGTTAGGTTTTTATTATAAATGACTATTAAGAATCTCTATATTCTATTGCTTTTCGTGGATGTTGAATTTCCAATGATTTAATGTCAACTTCAATGGAAACCTGATTATAAGGCTACATTCCAGTTGTGTCACATGAACTACCAGTTTGGAGAACTTTGATTTAGGATTATGTTGTAGATGACTATAATGAACCTTTATTTTCTATTCATTTTTGTGAATGTTGAGTTTGACGAAAAACGTGATTTTAAGGCTACATTGCACCTGTGTCACGCGAAATCCCATTTTTCACCCACAATCAACCATGTTTGGAGAACTTTGATAGAGAGATTGTGTTTTAAATGACTATTAAGAACTTTTGATTTTCTATCATGTTTTCGTGAATCTTGAATTTCCATCGATTTAGTGTCGAGTTTATTGAAAACATTATTTTAAGGTTATTTTTAAACTGTGTCATGCAAACACCCATTTTTCACCCGCAATCAATCATGTTTGGAAAATTTTGATTTAGGATTGTGTTATAGATGACTATTAAAATATTTATTTTCTATATATTTTTGTGAATTTTGAATTTTCATTTATTTAATGTTGAGTTCGACGAAAACCTATTTTTAAGGGTGAGTTGCAGCTTTGTCATATGAACTCCCATTTTTTCAGCTATAATCAACCATGTTTGAAGATCTTTGTTTAGGATATTGTTGTAGATAACTATTACTAACCTTTATTTTCTATCGGTTTTTGTGAATGTTGAATTTTCAAAGATCTAATGTCGAGTTTGACCAAATCATGATTTCAAGGCTACGTTGCAGCTATGTCACGTGATCTCCCATTTTTCACCCACAAACAACCATGTTTGGGAACTTTGATTTAGGATTATGTTGTAGATGAATATTATGAACCTTTATTTTTTATTCATTTTCGTGAATGTTGAGTTTCCATTGATTAAATGTTGAGTTTGACCAAAAATGTGATTTTAAGGCTTTAATATACCTGTGTCACAAGAATTCCCATTTTTCACCCACATTCAACCATGTTTGGAGAACTTTGATAGAGGATTGTGTTTTAAATGACTATTAAGAACCTTTATTTTCTATCAGTTTTCGTGAATTTTGAATTTTCGTCAATTTAATGTCGAGATTATTGAAAACATTATTTTAAGGTTATCTTGAAACTGCGTCATGCCAAATCCCATTTTTCACCCACAATCAATCATGTTTGGAGAATTTTGATTTAGGATTGTATTATAGATGACTATTAAAATATTTATTTTCTATCGACTTTTATGAATTTTGAATTTTCATTGATTTAATGTTGAGTTCGATGAAAACCTATTTTTAAGGCTGAGTTGTAGCTTTATCACGTGAACTCCCATTTTCTCAGCTATAATCAACCATGTTTGAAGATCTTTGTTTAGGATTATGTTGTAGATAACTATCAATACCTTTATTTTCTATTGCTTTTCATGAATGTTCAATTTCATTCAATTTAATGTCGCGTTAGATGAAAACCTAATTTTAACGCCATGTTACAAAGGTGTCATGCAAACTCCCATTTTCACCCATTCTCAACCATCTTTGGAGAACTTTGATTTAGGACTATGTTGTAGATGACTTTTAATAATCTTCGTTTTCTATCGGTTTTTCCGAATGTTGATTTTTTTCGATTTAGTGTTGAGTTCGACGGAAACCTAATTTTAAGGCTGACTTGAAGCTTTGTCACGTGAATTCCCATTTTTCAAACATAATCAACCATGTTTGAAGAACTTTGATTTAGTATTGTGTTGTAGATAACTATTAATAACCTTTATTTTCTATCAGTTTTCATGAGTGTTGAATTTTGATTGATTTTTTGTTGAGTTTGATGAAATCGTGATTTTGAGGGTACATTGCAGCTGTGTCACACGAACTCCAAATTTTCACTGACAATAAATCATGTTTGGAGAACTTTGAACTAGGATTTTTTTGTAGATGGTTATTAAGAACTTTTAATTTTTATCAATTTTTGTGAATGTTGAATTTCCATCGATTTAATCTCGTGTTAAACTAAAACTTTATTTTACAGCTATGTTATAGCTTTTCTCACGCAAACTCTAATTTTTCACCCACATTCAACCATGTTTGGAGAACTTTGATTTCGAATTGTATTGTAGAAGACTATTAAAAACATTTATTTTCTATTGGTTTTCGTGAATGTTTAATTTCCTTCGATTAAATGTCTAGTTCGATGAATACCTAATTTTAAGGCTACGTTGCAAAGGTGTCAACGGACTCGCATTTTTCACCTGCAATCAACCATGTTTGGAGTATTTTTTTTAAGGTTTGTGTTATAGATGACTATTAAGAATCTCTTTATTCTATTGGTTTTCTTCAATGTTGAATTTCCAATGATTTAATGTCGAGTTAAATGAAAACCTGATTATAATGCTACATTCTAGCAGTGTCACGCAAACTCCCATGTTTGGAGAACTTTGATTTAGGATTATGATTATAATGAACCTTTATTTTGTATTTGTTTTCGTGAATGTTGAGTTTCCATTGATTAAATGTTGAGTTTGACGAAAAACATGATTTTAAGGCTACATTGGAGCTGTGTCACGTGAATTCCCATTTTTCACACACAATCAACCATGTTTGGAGAACTTTGGTAGAGGATTGTGTTTTAAATGACTATTAAGAACTTTTATTGTCTATCAATTTTTGTGAATCTTGAATTTTCATCGATTTAATGTCGAGTTTATTGAAAACATTATTTTAAGGTTATCTTGTAATTGTGTCATGCAAACTCCCAATTTTCACCCACAATGAATCATAGTTGGATAATTTTGATTTAGGATTGTGTTATACATGACTATAAAAATATTTATTTTCTATCGATTTTTGCGAATTTTGAATTTTCATTTATTTAATGTTGAGTTCAACGAAAACCTAATTTTAAGGCTCAGTTGCAGCTTTGTCATGTGAACTCCAATTTTCTCAGCTATAATCAACCATGTTTGAAGAACTTTGATTTAGTATTATTCTGTAGATAACTATTAATAACGTTTATTTTCTATCAGTTTTCGTGAATATTGAATTTTCATTGATTTAATGTTGAGTTTGATGAAATTGTGATTTCAAAGGTACGTTACAGCTGTGTCACACAAACTCCTAATTTTCACCGACAATAAATCATGTTTGGAGAACTTTGAATTAGGATTGTGTTGTAGATGACTATTAAGAACCTTTAATTTTTATCAATTTTTGTGAATGTTGAATTTCCATGTATTTAATCTCGAGTTAAACTAAAACTTTATGTTAAGGCTATGTTGTCGCTTTTCTCACGCGAACTCTAATTTTTCACCCATATTCAACCATGTTAGGAGAACTTCGATTTCGGATTGTGTTGTAGAAGACTATTAAAAACATTTATTTTCTATTGGTTTTCGCGATTGTTTAATTTCCATCAATTAAATGTCGAGTTCGATGAATACCTAATTTTAAGGCTACATTGCAAATGTGTCAACGAACTCTTATTTTTCACCCACAATCAACCATGTTTGAAGATCTTTGTTTAGGATTGTGTTGTTGATAACTATTACTAACCTTTATTTTGTATCAGTTTTTGTGAATGTTGAATTTTTAAAGATTTAATGTCGAATTTGACCAAATCATGATTTCAAGGCTACGTTGCAACTGTGTCACGCGATCTCCCATTTTTCACCCACAATGAACCATGTTTGGAGAACTTTGTTTTAGGATTGTTTTGTAGATGACTATTAAGAATCTTTATTTTCTATTGGTTTTCGTGAATATTCAATTTCATTCAATTTAATGTCGAGTTAGATGAAAACCTCATTTTAACGCTATGTTAGAGAGGTGCCATTCAAAATCCCATTTTTCACCCATACTCAACCATCTTTGGAGAACATTGATTTAGGATTATGTTGTAGATGACTTTTAATAATCTTTATTTTCTATCGGTTTTTGTGAATTTTTTTTTTTCATCGATTTAATGTTGAGTTCGACGGAAACCTAATTTTAAGGCTGAGTTGCAGCTTTGTCACGTGAATTCCAATTTTTCAAACATAATCAACCATGTTTGAAAAACTTTGATTTAGTATTGTGTTGTAGATAACTATTAATAACCTTTAATTTCTATCAGTTTTTGTGAATGTTGAAATTTCATTGATTTAATGTTGAGTTTGATGAAATTGTGATTTCAATGGTACGTTGCAGCTGTGTCACACGAACTCCCAATTTTCAGTGACAATAAATCATGTTTGGAGAACTTTGAATTAGGATTGTGTTGTAGATGACTATTAAGAACGTTTAATTTTTATCAATTTTTGTCAATGTTGAATTTCCATCGATTTAATCTCGAGTTAAACTATAACTTTATTTTAAGGATATGTTGTAGCTTTTTCACACAAACTCTAATTTTTCACCCACATTCAACCATGTTTGGAGAACTTTGATTTCGGATTGTGTTCTAGAAGACTATTAAGAACATTTATATTCTATTGGTTTTCGTGAATATTGAATTTCTAATGATTTAATGTCGAGTTCAATGAAAACCTGATTATAAGGCTACATTCCAGTTGTGTCATGCGAACTCCCATTTTTCACGCATAATTAACCATGTTTGGAAAACTTTGATTTAGGATTATGTTGTAGATGACTCTAATGAACCTTTATTTTGTATTCGTTTTCGTGAATGTTGAGTTTACATCGATTAAATCTTGAATTTGATGAAAAATGTGATTTTAAGGCTACATTGCAGCTGTGTCACGCGAATTCCCATTTTTCACGCATAATTAACCATGTTTGGAAAACTTTGATTTAGGATTATGTTGTAGATGACTCTAATGAACCTTTATTTTGTATTCGTTTTCGTGAATGTTGAGTTTACATCGATTAAATCTTGAATTTGATGAAAAATGTGATTTTAAGGCTACATTGCAGCTGTGTCACGCGAATTCCCATTTTTCACCCACAATCAACCATGTTTGGAGAACTTTGATAGAGGATTGTGTTTTAAATGACTATTAAGAACCTTTATTTTCTATCAGTTTTCGTGAATCTTGAATTTCCATCGATTTAATGTCGAGTTTATTGAAAATTTATTTTTTAGCTTATCTTGAAATTGTGTCATGCGAACTCCCATTTTTAAGGCTGAGTTGCTGCTTTGTCACATGAACTCCCATTTTTTCAGCTATAATCAACCATGTTTGAAGATCCCTGATTAGGATTGTGCTGTAGATAACTATTAATAACCTTTATTTTCTATCAGTTTTTTGAATGTTGAATTTTCAAGGATTTAATGTCAAGTTTGACCAAATCATGATTTCAAGGCTACGTTGGAGCTGTGTCACGTGATCTCCCATTTTTCACCCACAATCAACCATGTTTAGAGAACTTTGATTTAGGATTGTGTTGTAGATGACTATTAAGAATCTTTATTTTCTATTGGTTTTCGTGAATGTTCAATTTCATTCAATTTAATGTTGAGTTAGACGAAAACCGAATTTTAATGCTATGTTATAGAGGTGTCATGCAAACTCCCATTTCTCACCCATACTCGACCATCTTTGGCTAACTTTGATTTAGGATTAATTTGTAGACGACTTTTAATAATCTTTATTTTCTATCAGTTTTTGTGAATGTTGATTTTACGTCGATTTAATGTTGAGTTCGACAGAAACCTAATTTTAAGGCTGAGTTACAGCTTTGTCATGTGAATTATCATTTTTAGACATAATCAACCATGTTTGAAGAACTTTGATTTAGTATTGTGTTGTAGATAATCATTATTAACCTTTAATTTCTATCAGTTTTTGTGAATGTTGAATTTTCATTGATTTAATGTTCAGTTTGATGAAATCGTGATTTCAATGGTTCGTTGCAGCTGTGTCACACGAACTCCCAATTTTCAGCGACAATAAATCATGTTTGGAGAACTTTGAATTAGAATTGTGTTGTAGATGACTATTAAGAACGTTTAATTTTTATCAATTTTTGTGAGTGTTGAATTTCCATCGATTTAATCTCGAGTTAAACTATAACTTTATTTTAAGGATATGTTGTAGCTTTTTCACGCAAACTCTTATTTTTCACCCACATTCAACCATGTTTGGAGAACTTTGATTTCGGATTGTGTTCTAGAAGACTATTAAGAACATTTATTTTCTATTGGTTGTTGCGAATGTTTAATTTCCATCGATTAAATGTCGAGTTTGATGAATAACTAATTTTAAGGCTACCTTGATTATGTTGCAGTTGTGTCACGCTAGGATTGTATTGTCTCACTTGAACTTCTATTTTTCATCCACAATCAACTATGTTTAGAGAACTTTGATCTAGGATTATGTTGTATGTGACTATTAACACCCTTTATTTTCTATCAGTTTCGTAAATTCTGAATTTTCAGCAATTTAATTTTTATTTCGAGGAAAACTTGATTTAAAGCGATGTTGCAGTTGTGTCACATGAACTCTCATTGTTCACCCACAATCAACCATGTTTGGAGAAATTTAATTTAGGATTGCCTTGTAGATAACTATTAAGAACCTTTATTTTCAATCGATTTTCTTGAATATTGAACTTCCATTGATTTAATGTCAAGTTTCACGAAAACCAAATTTTAAGGCTACATTGCAGTTGTGTCACACAAATTACCATTTTTGACCCATAATCAACCATATTTGGAGAACTTTGATTTAGGATTGTGTTGTAGATTACTATTAAGAACCTTTATTTTCTATCGATTTTCGTGATCGTTGAATTTCCATAGATTTATTATCGAGTTCGAGGAAAACTTCATTTTAAAGCTACATTGCAGCAGTGTCACTCGAACTCCCATTTTTCACAAATAATCTACCATGTTTGGAGAAATTTTATTTAGGATTATGTTGTAGATGACTATTAATAACGTTTTATTTCCTATTAGTTTTCTTGAATGTTGAATTTCTATAGATTTAATGTCGAGTTCGACGAATACCAGATTTTAAGGCTTTGTTTTAGCTGTGTCACGCGAACTCCCATTTTTCATGCACAATCAACCATTTTTGGATAACTTTGATTTACAATTTTGTTGTAGATTACTATTAAGAACCTTTAATTTAGGAGATGCTTTCGTGAATGTTGAATTTCCATCGATTTAATGTCGAGTTCACAAAAACTTTATTTTAAGGTTACGTTGTAGTTTTGTCACACGAACTCCCAATTTTCACCCATAATCAAGCATATTTGGAGAACTTTGATTTAGGATTGTGTTGTAGATGACCACTAAGAAACATTATTTTCTATCCATGTTTTAGAATGTTGAATTTACACCGATTTAATGTTGAGTTCAACGAAAACATGATATTAAGGCTATATTGCAGTTGTGCCACATGAAATCCCATTTTTCACCCACAATCAACCATTTTTGTAGAACTTTGATTTAGGATTGTGTTGTAGATGACTATTAAGAACCTTCATTTTTTATTGGTTTTTGTGAGTGTTGAATTTCCAATGATTTAATGTCGAGTTCAATGAAAACCTCATTTTAAGGCTATGTTGTAACTGTGTCACGTGAGCTCCAATTTTTCACCCACAATCAACCATGTTTGGAGAACTATGATTAGTATTGTGTTGTAGATGATTATTAAGAACCTTTATTTTCTATTGGTTTTCATGAATGTTGATTTTCCATCGATTTAATGACGAGTTCGGTGAACACCTAATTTTTAAGGCTGTGTTGGACCTATCATGTGAACAGTCATTTTTCACCCATAATAAACTATGTTTAAAGAAATTTCATTTATATGACTAATCTGTATTTTATATGAACTGATTTTTACAAACTTGTCTAACAAGCTATGTCATGAACTCCCATTTTTCACCCATAATCAACCAGGTTTGGAGAATTTTGATTTTCGATTATGTTGTAGACAACTATTAAGAACCTTTATTTTCTATTAGTTTTTTTGAACGCTGAATTTCATCGAACGAGCACCTAATTTTTCAGGCTATGTTGCAGTTGTGTCATGTCCACTCCCATTTTTCGCCCATAATCAATCATGTTTTGATAATGGATTACATCTTATAGAAGATTTTAGACCAAGCACATTCTACAGTGTTTTCCAAAACTATATTATAATTGAAAATCTAATTGTTAGATAAAAATTTATGACCAAATCTATTAAAATTTTGATTTTTCAAGTTACAATTTCTTTAAGATTTTAAGTAGATACACAAACCAGATATAAGACGCAAATGAACAAAGCCAAGTGTCTTCTAGATAGTTTTTCGAAAATATATTATAATTGATAATGCAATGGACGGATCTAAAGTTATGATCTCGCGATATTGTACTACCAAATTTAATAGATTTTTTTTTTAAAGGTTACACTCTTTAAAAGATTTTACGCAATTACACAAACCAAATAAACATGGTTTGATGAAAATCTTATTTTAAGGCTACGTTACAGCTGTGTCATGCGAACTCCCATTTTTCACCCACAATCAACCATGTTTGGAATAAGTTGATTTAGTATTGTGTTATAAATGACTATTAACAACATTTATTTTCTTTCAGTTTTCATGAATGTTCAATTTCCATCGATTTAATGTCGAGTTCGAAGAAGACCTAATTTTAAGGCTATGTTGCAAAGGTGTTACGCGAACTCCCATTTTTTACGCACAATCAACCATGTTTGGAGAACTTCGATTTATGATTATGTTTTAGATGACTATTAAGAACCTTTATTTTCTATTGGTTTTTCGTGAATATTGAATTTTAATTTATTAAATGTTGAGTTCAATGAAAACCTGATTTTGAGGCTATGTTGTAGATTTGTCACGCGAACTACCATTTTTCACCCACAATCAAGTATCAACCATGTTTGGAGAACTTTTATTTATGATTGTGTTGTAGATGACTAAAGAACATTTATTTTCTGTTAGTTTTTCGTGAATGTTGAATTTCCATCGATTTAATGTTGAGCTCGATGAAAACCTGATTTAAAGGCTACGTTGCAGATGTGTCACATGAACTCCTATTTTTCAACCATAATCAATCATGTTTGGATAAAAAAAAATTAGGATTGTGTTGTAGATGACTATTAGAACACATTATATTCTATTGATTTTTTTGAATTTTGAATTTCCATCGATTTAATGTTGAGTTCGACAAAAACCTGATTTTGAGGCTTCGTTGCAGCTGTGTCAAATGAACTCCCTTTCTCCACCCACAATCAACCATGTCTGGAGAACTTTTATTTAGGATTAGCTTGTAGATAGTCCAATCTTTATTTTCAATAGGTTTTCGTGAATGTTGAATTTCCTTCGATTTAATGTCGAGTTCGACGAAAAACCTTATTTCAAGGCTTGTTGCAGCTGTGTCATGCGAACTCCCATTTTTCACCCACAATTAACCATGTATGCATAGCTTTGATTTAGGATTGTGTTGTAGATGGCTATTAAGAACCTTTATTGTCTATCAATTTTTCTGTATGTTGAATTTCTATCGGTTTAACGTTGAGTTCGATGAAAACATAATTTTAAGCCTACGTCGCAGATTTGTCACATGAAATCCCTTTTTTCATGCATAATCCACTATGTTTCAAGAACTTTGATTTAGGATTGTGTTCTAGATGACTATTAAGAACCTTTATTTTCTATTTATTTTCATGAATGTTGAATTTCCATCTATTTAATGTCGAGTTCGACGAAAACCTGATTTTAAGGCCACTTTGCAGCTGTTTCACAAGAACTCTCATTTTTCACCCACAATCAAGCATTGCTTGGATAGTTTTGATTTAGAATTATGTTGTACATCACTTTTAAGAACCTTTATTTGATATCGGCTTTTGTGAATGTTGAATTTTCATCAATTTAATGTCGAGATCGAAGAAAACCTAATTTTTAGGCTACATTATAACTATGTGATGTGAACTCCCATTTTTCACCCATAATCAACCATGTTTGGAGAACAATGATTTATGATTTTGTTTAAGATAACTATTAAGAAGCTTAATTTTCTATCAATTTTCATGAATATTGAATATCCATCAATTTAATGTCGAGTTTGATGAAAACCTAGTTTTAAGGCTACATTGCAACTATGTCACACAAAATCCCATTTTTCACTTACAATCAACCATGTTTGTAGAACTTTGATTTAGGATTGTCTTGTAGATGACTATTAATAGCCTATATTTTCTATTAGTTTTTGTGAATGTTGAATTTCCATCGATTTAATGTCTAGTTCGGCGAAAACCTAATTTTAAGGTTCCGTTGCAGTTGTGTCATGCGAAATCCCAATTTTCACACACAATTAACCATGTTTGGAGAACTTTGATTTTGGATTGTGTTGGAGATGACTATTAAGAACCTTTATTTTCTATCGATTTTCCTGAATATTGAATTTCAGTCGATTTAATGTCGAGTTCGACGAAAACCTAATTTTAAGGGTACGATGTTGTTGTGTTACACGAATTCCCATTTTTCACCCACAATCAACCATGTTTGGAATTTTTTTATTTAGGATTAAGTTGTAGATCACTATTAAAAAGCTTTGTTTTTTATTGGTTTTTGTGAATGTTGAATTTCTAATGATTTAATGTCTATTTCGGCGAAAACCTAATTTTAAGGTTCTATTGCAGCTGTGTCATGCGAACTCCCAATTTTCACACAGAATTAACCATGTTTGGAGAGCTTTGATTTTGGATTGTGTTGTAGATGACTATTAAGAACCTTTATTTTCTACCAATTTTCATGAATATTGAATTTCAGTCGATTCAATGTCTAGTTCAACGAAAACCCGATTTTAAGGTTATATTGCAGTTGTGTCATGCGAACTCCCGATTTTCACACACAATTAACCATGTTTGGAGAACTTTTATTTTGGATTAAGTTGTAGATCACTATTAATAAGCTTTTTTTTCTATTGGTTTTTGTGAATGTTGAATTTCCAACGATTTAATGTTGTGTTCAACAAAAACCTGATTTAAAGGCTATGTTGCAGTTGTGTCACATGAACTCCAATTTTTTTACCCATAATCAACCATGTTTGGAGAACTTTGATTTAGGATTATGTTGTAGATGACTATTACAAACCTTTATTTTCTATCAGGTTTAGTGAATGTTGAATTTTCATCAATTTAGTTTCATGTTTGACGAAAACCTTATTTTACGACTATGTGAAATGAACTCCCATGTTTGGAGAACTTTGATTTAGGAATATGTTGTAGATGACTATTAAGAACCTTTATTTTCTATTGGTTTTCGTGAATGTTGAATTTCCCTCGATTAAATGTCGAATTCGATGTAAAACCTAATTTTAAGGCTAAGTTGCAGCTTTGTCACGCGAACTCCCAGTTTTCACCCACAATCAACAATGTTTGGAGAAATTTTATTTTGGATTTTGTTGTAGATGACTATTACGAACCTTTATTTTCTATCAATTTTCATGAATGTTGAATTTCAAACGATTTAATGATGAGTTCGACAAAAATCCGATTTTAAGGCCTAGTTGTAGTTCTGTCACACGAACTCCCATTTTTCACCCACAATCAACATTGTTTGTAAAAGTTTTATTTAGAATTGTGTCGTGAATGACTATTAAAAATGTTTATTTCCTAGCGATTTTCGTGAATGTTGAATTTCTTTCAATTTAATGTCGAGTTCGATGAAAACCTCATTTTAAGGCTACCTTGTAGCTGTGTCATGTAAACTCCCATTTTCACATATAATCAACCATGTTCGGAGAACTTTGATTTAGTATTATATTGTAGATGACTATTAAAAACATTTAATTTCCATCGATTTAATGTTAAGTTTGACGAAAACCTAATCTTAAGGCTACGTTTCAGACGTGTCACATGAACTCCCTTTTTTTCATCCATAGTCAGCCATGCTTGAAGAACTTTGATTTAGGATTATGTTGTATATGATTATTAAGAACCTTTATTTTCTATCAATTTTTGTGAATATTCAATTTGCATTAATTAAATGTCGAGTTCGATGAAAACCTGATTTTAAATCTACATTGCACGTTTGTTAAGCAAACTCCCATTTTTCACCCACAATAAACCATGTTTGGAGAATTTGTATTGTGTTGTAGATGACTATTAATAACCTTTATTTTCTATTACTTTTTGTGAATGTTGAATTTTCATCGATTTAATGTCGAGTTCGACGAAAACATTATATTTAGGATACGTTGCAGCTGTCTCAATTCAACTCCCATTTTTCACGCTAAATCAACAATGTTTGGAAAACATTGATTTAGGAATATGTTGTAGATGACTATTAAGAAACTTTATTTTCTATTCGCTTTCACGAATGTTAAATTTCTACCGATTAAATGTCGATCGATGAAAACCTAATTTTAAGGCTACGTTGCAGCTTTATCACACGAACTCCGTTTTTAAACCCACAATCAACCATGTTCAGAGAACTTTGATTTAGGATTGTGTTGTAGATGACTATAAAGAAAAACTATTTGCTATCGATTTAGATGAATGTTGAATTTTCATCGATGTATTGTCCAGTTTCATGAAAACTTGATTATAAGGCTACATCGCAGCTGTGTCACGTGAACTCCCATTTTTCACCCACAATCAACCATGTTTGGAAAACCTTTATTTAGAATTAATTTGTAGATGACTATTAAGAACATTTATTTTCTATCAATTTTTCTGAACATTGAATTTGCATCAATTTAATGTCGAGTTCGACGAAAACCTGATTTTAAGGCTATGTGCGGTTGTGTCATGCGAACTCGCATTTTAAAACCACAATCAACCATGTTTGGAAAACTTTGATTTAGAATTGTTTTGTAGATGACTATTAAGAGCCTTTATTTTCTATCGGTTTTCGTGAATATTGAATTTCCTTCCATTTAATGACAAGTTCGACGAAAACTTGATTTTAAGGCAATGTGCAACTGTTTCATGCGAACTCGCATTTTGCACGCACAATCAACCATGTTTGGAGAACTTTGATTTAGGATTGTGTTGTAGATGACTATTAAGAACCTTATTTTCCATCGATTTTTATGAATGTTGAATTTCCATTGATTTAATGACAAATTTAATGAAAACATGATTTAGGTTAAGTTGCAGCTGTGTCATGTGAACTCCCTATTTTCCATCGGTTTTCATGAATGTGGAATTTCCTCCGATTTAATGTTGAGTTTGATAAAAACATGAATTCAAGGATAAGTTGCGGCTGTGTCACATGAACTCCCATGTTTCACGCATAATTAACCATGTTTGAAGAATTTTGATTTAGGATTATGTTGTAGATGACTATCATGAACCTTTATTTTTTATTCATTTTCGTGAATGTTGAAATGCCAATGATTAAATGTTGAGTTTGACGAAAATGTGATTTTAAGGCTACATTGCAGCTGTGTGACAAGAATTCCCATTTTTCACCCACAATCAACAATGTTTGGAGAACTTTGATAGAGGATTATCTTTTAAATGATTATTAAGAACATTTATTTTTTATCAGTTTTCCTGAATCTTGAATTTCCTTCCATTTAATGACAAGTTCGATGAAAACCTGATTTTAAGGTTACGTTGCAGCTTTGTCACGTGAACTCCCTTTTTTCACCCATAATCAACCATGCTTGCATAGATTTTATTTAGGATTGTCTTGTAGATGACTATTAAGAACCTTTATTTTCCATCGGTTTTCATGAATTTTGAATTTCCTTCGATTTAATGTCAAGTTCGATGAAAACCTGATTTCAGGGCTACGTTGCAGCTTTGTCATGCGAACTCCCTTTTGTCACCCATAATAAATAATGTTTGGAGAACTTGTATTTAGGATTGTATTATAGATTACTATTAAGAACCTTTATTTTCTATCGATTTTCGTGAATGTTGAATTTCCATCGATTTAATGTCGAGTTTGATAAAAAAACCTGATTTTTAGGCTACCTTGCAGCTATGTCATACAGACTCCCAATTTTCACCCACAATAAACCATGTTTGGATATTTGTTATTTGAAATTGTGTTTGAGATGACTATTAAGAACTTTTATTTTCTATCACGTTTCGTGAATGTTGAATTTCCTTCGATTTAATGTCGAGTTTTACAAAAATCTGATTTTAAGGTTATGTTGAAGTTCTGTTATGTGAACACCCATTTCTCCCACACAATCAAGGATGTTTTGAGAACTTTGATTTAAAATTATGTTGTAGATGACTTTTAGGAACCTTTATTTTAGATGGGTTTTCATGAATGTTGAATTTCCATTGATTTAATGTCGAGTTAAAAAAAAAACATGATTTCCTACGTTGCAGCGATGTCACGCGAACTCTCATTTTTCACCAACAATGAACTATGTTTGGAGAACTTTGATTTAGGATTGTGTTGTAGACAACTATTAAGAACGTTTATTTTCTATCGATTTTCGAGAATTTTGAATTTCCGTCAATTTAATGTCGAGTTCGATGAAAAACCTGATTTTAAGGCTATGTGCAGTTGTGTGATGTGAAATCACATTTTTCACCCACAATCAACCATGTTTGGAGAACTTTGATTTAGAATTGCGTTGTATATGACTTTGAAGAACCTTTATTTTCTATAGGTTTTCGTGAATATTGAATTTCCTTCCATTTAATGACAAGTTCGATGAAAACTTGATTTTAAGGTTATCTTGCAGCTTTGTCAAGTGAAATCGAATTTTTCACCCACAATCAACCATGTTTGGATAGTTTTTATTTAGGATTTTTTTGTAGATGACTATTAAGAACCTTTATTTTCCATCGATTTTTGCAAATTTGGAAATTCCTTCGTTTTAATGTAGTTCAACGAAAACTTGATTTCAGGGCTACATTGTAGGTTTGTCATGCGAACTCCCATTTTTAACCCACAATCAATCGATTTAATGTCGAGTTCAATGAAAAATTTGATTTTAAGGCTATGTTGCAACTGTGTCATGCAAACTCCCATTTTCCACCCACAATCAACCATGTTTGGAGAACTTTGATTTAGGATTGTATTGTAGATGACTATTAAGAACCTTTATTTTCTATCGATTTTCGTGAATGTTCAATTTAAATGGATTTAGTGTCGAGTTCGAAGAAAACATGATTTTAAGGCTACGTTGCAGCTGTGTCAATTGAACTCTCATTTCTCACCCAAAATTAACCATGTTTGGAGAACTGTGATTTAATATTGATTTGTAGATGACTATTAAGAACCTTTATTTTCTATCGGTTTTTGTGAGTGTTGAATTTCAATCTATTTAATGTCGAGTTCAAGGAAAACTTGATTTGAAGGGTGTACATTACAACTATGTCAAACAAACTCCCATTTTTTACCAACAATCAATGATGTTTGAAGAAATATTATTTAGTATTGTGTTGTAGATAACTATTAAG
>VCHN02002147.1:0-18348 GCA_007115665.2 Sequoiadendron giganteum | reverse complement strand
AAAAATGCATGACTTGAAGGAAAAAAAAAGAAAGGAATATGCATATGACAGGACCAAATATGGAAGTCAATGAGTAAAACAAACATGTGGAAACATCAGATTTTTATAGTTCCAACAATGGCTCCGTCTGGGGATGAATGATAGTAAGATCATTGCAAGGGATCCAGAATCATGGGTGAGCAGACAAAACAAAGAAAGAACCAATGAGCAGAATGGAAACGGACCAGAAGCATGATGGAATGAATGCAAAATGAATGCAAAATGGAGGTGAAATGGATGCAAAATGAAGGTGAACCACCATCCTAAACTAGTGTGCATGGAAAAGAATTTTAAAGAGAATAAGTAAGAGTTGTCCATGCACTAGCAACCCTCAATCCTCAGTGTGCTAACTTCTCCTGTCTTGAGCTGTTACAATTTGAAACTCAAATCATACTTTCCCCTGTCAAATACTTGGTTTTGTTTTGAGTTCATTAGATTTCTCTTGAAGACACAGATGCAATCTTTCTTGTCACTGAAAGTTTTTAGAGAATCACCATGCTCAACTTGGCCCAAAATCCATACACCATTCTGTAATTTATATTCTTCATTATTAGACAAATCTCTGCTAGTATACAAAATGCATACATATTTAATGCAAAATTTTGTATTATCTCTCTCACTATTATGTATTATAAAATACTCTCCCAATTGTATTAAAAATTCACAATCAAAGTGCTTCCCTTGAAAAACAAAAAAATCTGTCATACCATTGTTGTCCAGAACAAAAATATCTGAAACCATTTGCACTTCTTTGATACTACCATTTAGATACAGCATTGGATCATGACTTATGTCTTCAATATCATGCATATGTGAACCAATAAAATCTAGACTTCTATCATCCTTGGTATGCAAACAAATTTCTTTCCCACAAGAGTTAGAAATTTCAGAATCACATACCTCACTTTGAATGAACACGGACTTTTGATCAACACCAAAAGTTTCACTATCACTCCAAGAAATGCACTGGGAGTCATAAAAATCTTTACACAAATATCTTTCATTGTCAAAATAATTGTAAGCTGGACACAAATCCTCCAGATCACCTTCATGAGCACATCCCTGGTACTTAGAAATTAACAAATCTGGAATCTGTTCACTGACAAGTGAACAAGTCTCAACATTTTCATCACTATAGTTATACTCTTCACCTTTGTCATCATCAAGAAGAAATCCAAGACCATCTGAGAATGGGAAATCAGAAACATCATTAGCGTAGCCATTTATTCCATCATTTTTCTTGTCTGAAATTATCTCCTCTCTTTCATAAAGTGGATTTGAAAATTCCTGAAGTTCATTCATGGGGATACCTCCACAAAATATCATCTGATCTTCATTTAACTCTTCGTCATACAATGGGTTTGAAAAAGTTTGGAAATCATTTTCAAATGTACAAACCTCATCATCATCAACTATATCATCATAATAGGTAGAAGAATCCTTTGATTGTAGATCAAAATCCTCTGGTTCATCAGAATCAGAATATTCACTGGATTCGTCACAACATGCACTGCTTTCCCTATCACAATCTATGATGCAAGAGAAATCTCTTGTACCTTCATCTTCCTCGTGCAAGATATCACATGAATCATCTTGATTTGCACATGTCTTATCTTCTATTGGATGCATCATCTGATCAGCTTCTCTATACTCATCAAAAATACAACAATTGGATTCAACATTGATAGTGTTCTCATACATTATTTCCTGGGACAACGCCCGTATGAAGTTAAAAGAGGAGCCTTCTACCTCAATCCTTTTCTTTTGCTCTGATGTCTCTCCTTCGTTCTCTTCCTCCTGATCAGCAACAATTAGTATCTCCATCTCTTCTTCAGTAAGTCTCTTCATGCTGTATTGAGCAAGTATCTCAACAAAATGTGGCTCTGTATAATCTTCTTCAGAGTCAGAAAGGACCTACTATTTAGGCATATGAACATTATATTTCTGATTTGAAACATCATGCCGATAACCTTCATCCTCTGAAGATGAATACCTCTCCACAACATGGTGAAAAGTATTTGAAGTCAAATATACTATGTGATCTTCTCTATTGTTTCCCATTAACATTCCCTCTTCTTGCATTCTCTGGACTACAACATAGTAATCTAGGGAATGTGGCATATTACAAACTCCACAAAAATAATTGTTACTTACCATATAGGTTCCCCTCTTTGTCAATGGATCAGGAGCTTCTTTGTTTCCAAGAGGCCTAGCTATTATAGGTTTCTCATCCTTCCATTCTGTATTATAAGGCATGTCATGCAACCTCGGTCTTTCTTTTCTATAAGTATTCTCCTATCGGCACTGATAACTACTACCTTGTTGACGAACCTTAGGATTGTCTCTTTTATCCATTATCCCTGTAGCCCTCCTATTGTTTTCAATTGTCTATGCTATCTTATGAGCTTTAGCTAAGTCTCTTGGGAATTTATTTCTCAATTCATACCCTGCCTTAGGATCAAAAGCATTCAAATAAATATTCACTGCTATAGAATCTGGCAACTTTGATCTAGGAGGTATTTTATTCTGCAACTTATTGAATCTCCGATTAAAATCATAGACTGTATCACTTTGATCTTTTTGAATGTGTATTAATTCATGAAGAGCAGCATCTGGTACACTTGGATTCCCAAATTTCTTGAGGAATTGATCATGAAATCCTTGCATAGAATCAATAGAGAGCGTTGGCAAGCTATTGAACCAATCCCTAGCATCTTCAATAAGTGATATCATGAATAGCCTCATGTGTAAATCTTCATACGACACACTCAAATCCTGGATGAAAGCATTGAAACTTCTTAGATTCTCTTCAGCAGTGATGGCATCACTCCCTATAAACTTTGGAACAAGACCTCTCCAACTGCCATCCATTGGAAAAGGGGATAATTGAATCCCTGACAAATCAAACTGTCTGATCATTGTTGTGTTTTGATGGGGGGGGGGGCATTAGGTGGGTACTGATGCTGGTACATCAGATCATAGTGTTGTGTATGATGATATGGCACATACTACTAACCATGAGGAGCTCCAGCATGACCTCCCCTAAACCAAGATCCTCCTCCATTCATGTTTGAACAGTTGCAAAAATTCTTTCAAAGTCGCCACCTACTTTTCCAAAAGTAGGAAAATCATTATTTCTGATCTTTTCCCCAACAGAATCACTCTTTCTGAGACTTCTAAAATTACAACTTTTCTACACTGACTCTATTTGACGGTCTTCAACCGAATTTTCTAATGTATTCCCCAGTAGAGTTTCCAATTTGTTAGCTCTCAAAAATGGAGGCAAGATGCCTCAAGAGGATGCCAATCTCTTGATACGCTTTAGGGTAATAGACAAGGTTAAGAGAACTCAACCTTCTACTCTTTACGTGCAGTCAAATCTTGGCAGGTATACCTTTTTGAATTAAGCAGACTTATTTTGTGATTAACTTTCTGAAATGCTTTGTCCACAATGGTAGACAACAGTGAACAAATGAAACCAAACTTGATAGCTATCTTATGATCTAAATCCTAGAATGCTTAATTAACTGATAAAAAGAGATTGAATGAATTCAAATAATGAAATTGCAGAGACCAGTGCCTTGTTGGGTATGCGGAGTCAAATGAAATAGAAGTGGGCAACTTATTTTGGCAGAAGATCGAATTGTAGGAATATGATTTTTTCATAACTTGTATAAACGATGCAGGATTATGACTACTAAGCTCTACTTTAATAATCCAGATGAATCTCCCTGATTATTGTGATCAACGAAAAGGATTTAATCTCTAATTGAGAGAACCAGTTAATTAATCACACAAATATAGCAAATGTTCATTGAAAAACTGAACATAAACTTGTTATGCCAATTTAAACAACCAGAAAAAATCAAATTGGAGACAACTTCAACAATACTTTTTAATAAACTCAACAAACAATTGATACCATAAATAACCTGCCACACCAGCTAATTCCCATTGAATTCGCCATTTTAAAACATGCACATAGTCTCCAGAATGATAACTTTATTCTATTGTGCCCATTCCTAATCTACCCTATCTATCTATTCTAAAATCTAATCCCCCCTCAATTACAATCGGGGTGCATATATATACACCCGCACTTAGAAATCATATCATTTCAAATTCATGTCGGCCACTATAGAATTTGGGAAATTCTCACATGTTAGCCCAACACAAAAATCAGGCTCCAATCGAGCTGGCAAGCAACGGCTCTCAAGCATTATACATGTCAGCCTTAGTGTTTGAAATTTTGTTATTTACTTGTGAACAGTTGGCGAGACACAGTGCAACATCCTGCCAAAGGCAATTCAATCATTATTCGCCATGACATCCACCATTCAGGAAGACGCCATATAGAGTTCTTTTTATTTCATCGAAAGTCCACTTGGAACCAAACAGTCATCGTGACATTAGCCCCCCTCCCGCCGATGAGTCAAACTTCCCCATGTATGTCGTTGTAGCTTCCATCCATCGGGGAGACCTCACACAGACTACACAATGTTTCACCGAAGGCTCCCAACCATCCTTGAGTCACTGTGACATCGACCATTCAGGAAGATGCCATGCTCGACAAGTCTACCTCCCACTGGTGAACCCATTCCTCCACCTTATTCGCTAAGACCTATCCTGATGTGCTCTGTTGGTGAAACACCCTAATTTTGTTGAAACTCTCACCGAAGACCACCCTTATGCTGATGATAATCCTTTCCATGAACGAGTCAAGGTGATACATCCAGTTCGCAAAATGACCCTTAATGTATAAGTCGAGGAGACACATCAGAATCATTATGACACTCCAGCAAAGGTTAAAACCTTTGTCGATATGCCCAAAAGCACCTATCGCCGAGACACCTTCATCTCGGTAAGACGTTAGCCCAATAGCTTTAACAAATGTCGATAGATGACACCACTATTGCCAAAACAATAGAAACGTCCTGTCGATAGGCAACAGATGTTTGCAATAGAAAAAATGGATTGGGGAGACACCCATGTTGTCATGCCGATATGGACCACAATATGAAAAATGCATGACTCGAAGGATCCAATGGGACAATATGGAAAAAGATGAAAGGAATATGCATATGATAGGACCAAATATGGAAGTCTATGAGTAAAATAAACATGTGGAAACATCATATTTTTACAGTTCCAATAGTGGCTCCGTCTGGGGATGAATGATAGTAAGATCATTGCAAGGATCCAGAATCATGGGTGAGTAGACCAGATCAAACACAAAACAAGCAGAATGGAAATAGACTAGAAGCATGATGGAATGAATGCAAAACAGAGGTGAAATGGATACAAAATGAAAGTGAACCACCATCCTAAACTACTGTGCATGGAACATAATTTTAGAGAGAACAAGTAAGAATTGTCCATGCACTAGCAACCCTCAATCCTCAGTGTGCTAACTTCTCCTAGCTTGAGCTATTACAATTTGAAACTCAAATCATACATTCCCCTATCAAATACCTAGATTTGTTTTGAGTTCATTAGATTTCTCTTGAAGACACAGATGCAATCTTTCTTGTCACTGAAAGTTTTTAGAGAATCACCATGCTCAACTTGGCCCAAAATCCATACACCATTCTGTAATTTATATTCTTCATTATCAGACAAATCTCTGGCACTGTACAAAATGCATACATATTTAATGCAAAATTTTGTATTATGTCTCTCACTGTTATGTATTATGAAACACTCTCCCAGCTGTATTAAAAATTCACAATCATAGTGCTTCTCTTGAAAGACAAAAAACTCTGCCATATCATTGTTGTCTGAAACAAAAATATCTGAAACCATATGCACTTCTTTGATACTACCATTTAGATACAACACTGGATCATGACTCATGTCTTCAATATCATGCATATGTGAACCAATAAAATATGGACTTCTATCATCCTTGGTATGCAAACAAATTTCTTTTCCACATGAGTTAGAAATTTCAGAATCACATACCTCATTTTGAATGAACACAGACTTTTGATCAACACCAAAAGTTTCACTATCACTCCAAGAAATGTACTGGGAGTCATAAAAATCTTTACACAAAGATCTTTCACTGTCAAAACAATTGTAAGCTAGACACAAAACCTCAAGATCACCTTCATGAGCACATCCTTGGTATTTAGAAATTAACAAATCTGAAATCTGTTCACTGACAAGTGAACAAGTCTCAACATTTTCATCACTACAGTTATACTCTTCACCTTTGTCATCATCAAGAAGAAATCCAAGACCATCAGAGACTGGGAAATCAGAAACATTATCAGCGTAGTCATTTATTCCATCAATTTTCTTGTATATAATTATCTCCTCTTTCATAAAGTGGGTTTGAAAAATCCTGAAGTTCATTAATGGGGATACCTCCGCAAAATATCATCTGATCTTCATTTAACTCTTCATCATACAATGGGTTTGAAAATTTTTGGAAATCACTTTCAAAGGTACAAACCTCATCATCATCAACTGTATCATCATAATAGGTAGAAGAATCCTTTGATTGCAGATCAAAATCCTCTGGTTCATCAGAATCAGAATATTCACTGGATTCTTCACAACATGCACTGCTTTCCCTGTCACAATCTGTGATGCAAGAGAAATCTCTTGTACCTTCATCTTCCTCATGCAAGCTATCACAGGAATCATCTTGATTTGCACATGTCTTATCTTCTATTGGATGCATCATCTGATCAACTTCTCTATAGTCATCAAAAATACAACAATTGGATTCAACATTGATAGTGTTCTCATACCTTATTTCCTGGGATAGCGCCCGTATGAAGTTAAAAGAGGAGCCTTCTGCCTCAATCCTCTTCTTTTGCTCTGATGTCTCTCCTTCGTTCTCTTCCTTATGATCAGCAACAATTAGTCTCTCTATCTCTTCTTCAATAAGTCTCTTCATGTTGTATTGAGCAGGTACCTCAATAGAATGTGGCTCTGTATAATCTTCTTCAGAGTCAGAAAGGATCTATTGTTCAGGCATATGAACATTGTATTTCTGATTTGAAACATCATGCTGATAACCTTCATCCTCTGAAGATGAATACCTCTCCATAACATGGTGAAAAGTATTTGAAGTCAAATATATTGTGTGATCTTCTCTATTGTTTCCCATCAACATTCCCTCTTCTTGCATTCTCTGGACTACAACACAGTAATCTGGGGAATGTGGCATATTACAAACTCCACAAAAATAATTGTTACTTACCATATAGGTTCCCCTCTTTGTCAATGGATCAGGAGCTTCTTTTTTTCTAGGAGGCCTAGCTGTTATAGGTTTCTCATCCTTCCAATCTGTATTATAAGGCATGTCATGCAACCTCGATCTTTCTTGTCTGTAAGTATTCTCCTGTCAGTATTGATAACTGCTACCTTGTTGACGAACCTTAGGATTGTCTCTTTTATCCATCATCCCTGCAACCCTCCTATTGTTTTCAATTGTATGTGCCATCTTCTGAGCTTTAGCTAAGTCTCTTGGGAATTTATTTCTCAATTCATACCCTGCCTTAGGATCAAAAGCATTCAAATAAATACTTAGTGCTACAGAATCTGGCAACTTTGATCCAGGAGGTATTTTATTCTGTAACTTATTGAATCTTCGATTAAAATCATAAACTGTATCACTTTGATCTTTCTGAATGTGTATTAATTCACGAAGAGAAGCATTTGGTACACTTGGATTCCCAAATTGCTTGAGGAATTGATCATGAAATCCTTGGAGAGAATCAATAGAGATCGTTGGCAAGCTATTGAACCAATCCCTAGCGTCTTCAATAAGTGATATCATGAATAGCCTCATGTGTAAATCTTCATATGGCACATCCAAATCCTGGATGAAAGCATTGAAACTTATTAGATGCTCTTTAGCAGTGATTGCATCACTCCTTGTAAACTTTGGAACAAGACCTCTCCAACTACCATCCATTGGAAAAGGGGATAATTGAATCCCTGACAAATCAAATTGACTGATCATTGTTGTGTATTGATGAGGGGGGGCGTTAGGTGGGTACTGATGCTGGTACATCAGACCATAGTATTGTGTATGATGATATGGCATATACTACTGACCATGAGGAGCTCCAACATGACCTCCCCTGAATTGAGATCCTCCTCCATTCATCTTTGAACAACTACAAAAATTCTTTCAGAGTCGCCACCTACTTTTCCAAAAGTAGGAAAATCATTATTTCTGATCTTTTCCCCAATGGAATCACTCTTTCTGAGACTTCTAAAATTACAAATTTTCTACACTAACTCTATTTGATGGTCTTCAACCGAATTTTTTGATGTATTCCCCAGCAGAGTTGCCAATTTGTTAGCTCTCAAAAATGCAGGCAAGATGCCTCAAGAGGATGCCAATCTCTTGATACACTTCAGGCTAACAGACAAGGTTAAGAGAACTCAACCTTCTACTCTTTAGGTGTTGCCAAACCTTGGTGGGTATACCTTTTGAATTGGGCAGACTTGACTTATGATTATCCTTCTAAATTGCTTTGTCCACAATGGCATATGACAGTGAACAAAACGAAATCAAACCTGATAGCAATCTTTTGATCTAAAACCTAAAAAAGCTTAATTAACTGATACAAAGAAACTGAATGAATTCAAATAATAAAATTGCAGAGACTAGTGCCTTGTTGGGTATGTGGAGTCAAATGAAATAGAAGTGGGCAATTTATTCTAGCAGAAAATCAAATTTGCAGGTATATGATCTTGTTCATAACTTGTATAAACAATGCAAGATTATAATTACTGAGCTCTTCTTTAATAATCCAGATGAATCTCCATGATTACTGTGATCAACAAAAAGGATTTAATCTCTACCTAAGAGAACCAGTTAATTAATCACACATATACAACAAATGTGCATTGACAAACTGAACATAACCTTGTTATGCCAATTTAAACAACCATAAAGAATCAAATTGGAGACAACTTCAGCAATCCTTTTCAATAGACTCAATAGACAATTGATACCAAAAATAACTTGCCACACCAACTGATTCCCATTGAATTCACCATTTTGATACATGCACATAGTCCTGAGGATGAGAACTTTATTCTATTGTCCCCATTCCTAATCTACTATATCTATCCCCTATCTAATTCTCACTCTCTTCTAACTGATTTTCTGAAACATTTATACAATAAAATATCAAGGGTTGTGACCCTTCATTTTCAGTTGCAACCATTTGATATTCTTTCCCACCTTTGATTTTTCTTTGACACTCAAATCGCTCCATGCATTTCTTTATTTCATTTCCGTGGCTCTCTGTTTTTTACCGCTCCACCTCAGTCCTCTTGTTGCCTCATCATAGTACTATGATATCCACCTCTTAACCACTGCTTAGCCCCTGCTTCCTTGTCCACCACCTTACCGCAGTCTACATCTTTGTCTCTGGCGATTCCACAGTATTCAACTCTTATTGCCATCTCCACTGTTACCCGCATTACCTTGGTCTTCATTCTGCCTATCCATGGTATGGCGGTATTAACCTTCACAACCACCTCCATTACCTTATCATTCACTGCATTATCACGACCACTAGCCTGACCACTAGCGGTACAGCGGTAGGCCTTCGCTAACCACCGCCTCTGTCCACCGTGCTACCTCACTGTTCCTGCTGACTGTGTGCGGTATAGCGATAACCGCTAACTGCTAACTGCTACCACGTTATCATGATCTACGTTCAGACCCTTGGTGGTAGTGTAGTAGCCATTTACTAACCGTTACTGTGGTCACCACGGTCCTTTCTTTAACTGCATGCAGTATAGCGATAACTGCTAACCGCTTACCATACTGTCACTTCATTGATGCCGCCCATTCACCTAACTGTCTTCATTGACCACCAGCCGCTTACTGCACTACCGCAGTCACTGGCTTAACTGCCAGCGCTATCGTGGTAGTTGCCTTATGTTGCCTGCTAACTGCTACCACCATACCGTAGGGCCCTTTGTGGGAGGCCGCGGTAAAGTGGTAAGCGACATAGAAAATGAATTTAAAGGAAGCGATAAGGGTATAAGGCATATATAGATGGAAAGAAAGATTTTTTATGGAATGATAGGAAAGAATAGGTATAAATGAATAAAATTTCCCTAGGGTAATGATGGAAAATTAGGATTCAAACGGGAAAACCCTAGGGTTTTAGGTGGAAAATTTTAGTTCTAACGTAACCAAGCAAGCATCTAGGAGATAAAAATAACCTCCTAACACCAAAACATATCACCACCAAACAACCACATACATGACCATGTCGTGCCAATGCATAAATTTACTTGCATATCCATGACACCCTAATCATCACTAATGTTGTACCTACACTCAACTATCACCCACACAAGACTCCAGGTCTCAAACTATGCCAAATCATGTCCACAAAATCAAAGACAAACTATGTACCTATCACCATCAAATTCCAACTCTAAAAAACCACTTGTAAACCTATACCAGGAAGCACCAAACTAATACTCAGTTGTAACATCATAAATATCATATGAAAACATGTAATCTTTGAAGGTTTTTACTCTTGATTTGTTTGAATGCTCACAAAATCACACCCTAAATCTTAGGAAACTACAAGTGATCAAACAAGTACAAACCTTTCTCTACACCACAAACTGAACATATGACTAATCCACTTTGTAGCATACTATACATGCTCTCTAACGCCTATTCAAAATCAAAAATTTGATTTCACATGCAAAAATTATGCTCAAAATCGTGAAAGAAAGAACATATAGATTTCAGGCCCCAAAAACTAATCAAAACAAAAAAAATCAAGGAACCAAACCTATACCACTGCATAGTGCTCAGAGAGAGCTTTCCGAGAGTATAATAAGTCAAAAAATTGACACTAGGTGAAATTTATACTCTTTTGAAAAATTGTTGTCCAATCAGCCATGTTTGTGGCTCTATCGTGGCCCTCGGGTGGAGTTTCTAATGATGCTTGGTTGGTGTTGCAGTGAAGAAATGGTGGTGCAACTAAAAAAGTTTAAATTTTGTTTTATAAAATTTTGGCAGTTTAATTTTTTGCGAGCCTACGGCTTGGGGGTTGGTCCCCCAGCGCCCTGCCAGAGGGGCTAAGCCCCTGCCAGTTGAGAGCCCCTAGCCTAGGGTTTGGTTGTAGGCATGGTGCCAGCGGTACTGACATCTACACAGTGGATTGCCTCAGTTGACAAGCAATTACGAGGGTGGAGGTCTATGGACCCCCATAATAAAAAAAAAATTATTGTTTTTTAGATTTTTAACTTTTAAAAATATTTGCAGGTAAAAAAAATGTAATATGTTGATTAATTTTTTTATTTTGTAGAGGAATTAGAAATTCATATGGCCATACAACATGGTAGATAGGGGATGTTTTTCTTTTTTACAATGGCCAAAATAGGTCAAATTTGTCATTTTTCATCTCTCAATCATCCTAGGTCTAATGGTGAGGTCCATTTTATCTCAAGAGATCATTTACAAAATTTTCTCTAAAAACCCTCGTATGAAAATAAGATCCAAGAAACCCTTTTGACCCAATTTCTTCAAGCCCTAGATCTACTATATACCCAACAAATCTACAAACCCCAAAAGCCCAAATCTATAAAATAACACCTACAAACATGTGTCCATACCTTGAAATGTCTAAAAAAACTCTTCAATTATCATGGCTTCAACTTTGCATCAGATCTACTCATCCAAGGGTTATACAACATGGATCTTTGAAAAAACCCACAACCACAAACATGGCTTTGATACCAAATGTTATGAAAATTAACCATGATTATCAATTAATTTCGTACATAACCCTTTGAGAGAAAAGCATGCATACAAGTATATAGATAGCCAAATGCAAATATCAAAGACATATCACAAGATAACCCAATATATGCCCTAATAAAACCCTCATAGAGGGAAAAACCCAACCTTCAAAAGCATCCATGCTCAATGTATTATTCAACAATAAAATATTACAATACACTTATAGAGCCTCCATGAACACCTTTGAAACATCAAGCCCTCTACAAGCAATCCAAGTGAACAAGCATGTAACCACACATCCCATGCCATGCTTCAACCTTCACAAATGCCAACAAGAGATGCTCTCAACCCCTTAGCCAGATAGCCAACAATCCAACCTTAAACAACTACCCATGTGTTTTCTTTTATAGAAACAAGCTCACACAAAACCACCAAGAGGTATTACATAAAACCATGTGACTAATACCATGAGCTTACAAAACCATTAACCCCTCATTTAGTATTGGTAGTAAGTTTTTCTAATATTAAATATTATTCCCATGTGTAACCCCACATTAAATATTTAATCCAATGTTACATAAAATACATAAAGTGGCCCCAAGAATGATAAACCCATGTGATGCATGCATCCCTAGATCCCCTAGGTGCACCGCATAATAAATAAAGATTACAGTAATAATATTATGCAAGGTGTACAACACACCTTTTCCTAACACTAGGAAGAGATCTGAGTACCTTTTCAACAATCATGATTTCCTTCATTTCCTCACCAAGACCTATGATAGAGTTGACAACTTCATCAACTCAAACTTAAAATATAGAAATGCTTTCTTCCTCCTTAATTTTTAGACTTTCAAATGGATCTCTATGAGTTTGGAGCTTTGCTTCTTTCACCTTTTCATCAGCTTCATAGATGGTGTGCAATTTCTCCCATACTTCCTTCGTTGTCATGCACTGCATGACCTTGACAAATTCAAATTTAGACAAACCACACACAATAGCATTCTTAGCCTTGGCATTATTTTCACAGGCCTTCTTTTCAGCCTAATCAATTGCAGGATTTTCAGGAATTTCATATCCTTCTACAACTGATAGCCAAATTTCAAGACCTAGGTCCATCAAGTATGCTTCCATCCTTACTTTCCAAAATGCATAATTGGATCCATCAAAGAGTGGTTCCTTATTTGTAGAAAATCCTTCTTGGGCCACTGATTGTCCCATATCGAATCTACCTTAATTTTTTAAGCTTCTTCAAAGGAACTTAGCTCTGATACTAATTGAAGGGCAAGCAATCTGCTAAGAGGGGGGTTGAATCAGTAGATCTAATCTATTTAAAACTCTTAACTTCAACACATGTATTTGACCATGAAACTTGAATATTCACTACTACTAATCAAGGAATTATCATAAACACGCATCCACACAAGAGAACACTAGATATACATGGAAACTAAAGATGGGAAAAACCACAATGAGAATAACTGCTTGGATCTACTTTCCAAATCTAACCTCACAATGCATGAATATAATAATGGAATTTATAAAATAAAGTAGGAACCAACCTATCATAGACACCAATCCCCTAATGCACTTGTAGGTACCAACCTAATGGAGACACCAATCAACAATACAAGATCTAAGCACCATCTCTCTTAGTAGAACAATGGTCCTACATAATTATAAAGATAAAGCTTGTGGACCTTCAACGTTGAATACACAACTTTCACAAAGTTCGGGCTTGAATCAAACACTCTTCCACACTCCTTATGATCTTTTGATGATGGCACATAATTAAAATGCAACTCTCATTGAATAACACTAGCTCGTACAGTCGTCTCCTTGTATATTCACTCACCACCTTCTCTTCAATTTATACTTCACTTTATGAATCTATACAAATGTATAGTTATATACTCAACAGTACATTAACAAACATACTCCTTGTCGACTAAGGGTCCATAATTAACCAAGAGGATATAAGGTGGACCTAAATTAAAATTACATGAAACGTGTAACAGGCCGATCCTAAATAAAAAAAAAATCATCAAAAGAACATGATGTCATGCGCTTCCACAAGAACCTTAACTAGTTCCTATCTTAACACCTCAAGCTAACTTTAAATGTTGCATGCTATTAGTCATTACCACATAGTTATTGAACACCAACCGATTGACAGATAATCACATAGAGCCTTTTGTCACTTCAATATTTTTGCATGTTTATCATATCTTCCAAAAATATTAGAATATGATAAAAACACATGTAGAATACTCTCCTCTCAAACCTTAGAGAAAAAATTGCACCCAACAGAGAATACAAAGCTTAACTGTGTTTCCAGAGAAATCACTTTGCATTAAGAAACTAACTTTCAACATTCTAATACATATTTTTGGATTACTTCTATTATAATGAATACATGAATACATGATATTTCAAGCATACAATAATTAGTATGATTCACACATATCTCCTGATATCCGAGGACAATAAATCTGACACAATATACTTCTGAAACACAGACAATCCTCAACTTCTCTTATCAATATAGTTAGCAATATATACTTCTACAACTTAAAATGATATGGCAATACATTTACTAATATAGATAGGTATGATAGTACCATTCCATTTAATTCTCACTGATCTTCTGATGAGATTCCTTTGACAACAGTGAACTCCTTTGACATCAATGACAACCTTTGTTCAACATCAATGTCTTTAAAGATCCTCTTAGCAACATTCTCATTGTCACTTTCTTTAGCTTTATCTTTCTTATCTTCAATTATTTGTATGAGTACATTAGATTTCTTTCTCAGAAAAAATGTTTTGAACTTATTAGACTTGGTAAACTCGTCATTAGATAAGAACTTCTCACAGGCTAAGTCTCTCACATCTTGCACTTATTTTATTTTCCTGTAAGTTCAACAATTTCCTTTCTAGAGTAATATCAATTATATCATACCTCTAGTTGAGGCAATGCCTTGTTGGATTTCTTGACTATCTACTTCATTTTCCTTGATTCCCTTTATAATTGTATAGTCAACCAAAGGTTGAACTCTTGTTTGTTGCACCATTCTTATGCAAGGGTTGTCATTCTTAGTTTTAATATAAGATGGTTCTATAGGTTTATGGAAAAATTTATCTACACCTTGCTCCTTTTTATTTTCACTTCCATGAGAAGATCTTGAATGATTGGACTCCTGACAAATTTCAAGGGTATTATTTCCACACTTTGTGCATTGTCTAGTATTTTATGCATTCTAATAATAGGATCTTTAATTTCAATGAATGTGTCTTTATATCCAGCATCAAGAGACTTCATCTTCTTTTCTCCAAGGAAAATTCTTACCCATATGTTTCTTTTGATGTTAACTTTTGCTTTAGTTGAACAATTCCTAATTAGGTCCTCTACTTCATCATAGTGTGACGTTCCTAATTCCTTCCTAATTTTATTAATATAATGTTCTAGGTTAAATATCTTTTCTTTCTCTATTTTTAGTCTATACTCCATCAATTTAGGACCCAAGAGTTATAATTCTTCCCTAGTAGTAATTGTGAAGTTTGAGAACATTAATGTAGATGAGATTAAAAATATATATATTGCCTCAATTGGATCTTATCTACATCATTTAAATGCCACATAGCCTCAAGGAAATCCACCCTATCAAGTACCCATATAGGAAGAGAATGTGGCTCAACCTCTACTCCATAAATTATAATGATTGTCTTATCTTTATGAAAGAACCAATCACCCAATTGTGATTACAACCTACACTTGGATGAAGATCCTTGGGCCTCAAAAACCTGGTAAAATTATTAGATAATCTCTTCCTTTCTTGATCTAAATACATTAAGATCTTGTAGATGAAATTTCTTTCAAACAAACCATAGTCTGACACCTAGAAATGTGAGCTCCAAATGCAAGTTTTCCTTGGATTGGCATGTGATTTCATATTTAATTTCAAGGGAAAAGTCCTAGATATTATCTTTGAGATATAATAGAATATGACAAAACATGGAATAACTTATAAAAGAAGGGATCTTGTCATCATCCTTCAGAGATGCCAATTATTTATGGATTGCATCAGCTATGAAAGATGCACAATCAAACATTATATTTAAATGTTGATGTTGGATATCAAGGACCATCATCATTAGGTGAATTTTTATATGAACCTTATAATCTACTCCTAAAACCTAGTACAATGTACATTATGTCATCTTGAAATAGTCTTAAAATGCATCTATATTAAAAGGATCAATTTATTATGATGTAATTTGTCTCAATCCATCAAGGCCTCTTTGCCTATGGTTTGGTAGCTAGTTGAATTTGTATCTATGCTTATATTTTCTATTTTCCTAGAAAAGTGCATCAAAGTATATTTTAATATCTTTCAAAGGGTTGAGGTTGAAGGCTTACCTAATTAGTTCTCTATTTTTTATTATCATAATTCAATAATATTCTAGTGGAAACATTATATTGGCTATAAATAGCTTGCACAAGGTTCATACTCAAAAGCACATCGGGGACTTGATCAATTTCCCTAAGTTGAATCTCTAGATGTTGGACATGACGATAGGGATTTTTTTATAATAACAAAGTTGGAATAACCCAACCCATAGATAGAAATAATTGCATCTCTAATTTGTTTGGGTCTATCGTGGATTTTATTAGAGATAATATACATGCCTTGGGCATGTTTTATTTTCTTGGTAGAACTAGGAAGTTGATTTACTAGATTTTGTTCTAGACTTCCTTTTTCCCTACTTCCCTAGGATGGAATTTGACTCATTTCAAAATATGTTCACCTTATTATCACAAAAATGCCTTGGATTTTGGGAAAGGATATGATAATTGATAGAAATGAGAAAAAAACCCTCTCAAATTTATGAAATAAAACAATAAACCCTAATAATGAGAGTCCTATGAAATGTAGAATGATTTAAAATAACATACTCATTCAATTAGTAATTCAACTCATTTGAATTGGACCAACTTTAACAAATCACTATCTAAATCTTTGTCTTCCTTCATGATAGATGCTCAATCACCTTCTCTCACTATTTGAAAGTGATTCCCTAAAACCTTAGTGTCATGTTTGAAACCACCAAAATGTTGAACATTCAGAATATTGAGAGGGGGTGAATCAGTATTCATTGAAATTCCTTAACTTTGTCAACTTTAAACATCCATTCAATGCATCACATTAAACTTACAGTAATAGAAAGGAACATAGAAAGCATGCATCACATCAAAGAACACAAGAATGCCAGATTTTACATGGAAAAACCAAAAAGGGAAAAACAACGGTGAGGATTAGCTCACAATATAATAACCAATTATAAGATATTACATAATGGTTCACTACCAGGTGGACTCACTGTCTGAAGGAATCACTATCCAAAGAATAGAAGAAATGGCTCACTACTAGGATAGAAAAGAAGGTGGCTCACTACCAAAGATTTGAATTGATACAATGCATCTACAATATGATGAAGATAGTTCCAATTAAGCCATGTAAACTAACTTAACGCACTTCATGCTTCCCCACTTATCAACCTCTTTGCACTCTTCTATACTTCAAATCTTGCACACTTAATTATCTTACATCACACCACACACCTTCAACACCGAAATAAACTTATATTTATATTCATTACATTTACAAACACTTACAATAGCAATTAGGTTGGCCTAATTAGATGTACCGTGCATCCTCATACTCAGTCAACTCAAGATCCAACCATACACACCTTGTAGAATAAACCAAAACATGTGGCACATCAAAATAGGTTGGCATGACCTATAATTACTCTCATAAGTTTGATCCATACATCCTTTAATTTTGTACGACCTCAAAGCCTTTAGGTCAACACTGTTGGTGAAGCAACAATGGAATGAACCAACTGTTCATCCATATTTCAACACACGTACCTCCAAACCACTTGTCACATGGAACAAAGACACTTTTGACATCTGTAAACACTCCCTCAAAATCGTATATCATAATAATCATCCGTGGTGGAATGTGGAGTAGTTCAATCAGGTACTCTATCACTATAACTTTTCCATATCCAGAGCGATACTCTATCAACTCTAAATTCAACTACGGAGGGATTCAAGCTGTGAAACCTTGGATTCATATTCATCCAACATGTACCAAAATTACCTCAAAACCACATAACCATATTTTTCATACTAGAGCAATGCGGACCACAAAACAGGTTCTCTGAACACTAAAAATTGTACTCTGGGACTTCGAAAATTCTACAAACATTTGGTATGTTTCAAACCAATAAAACTTCATCTATATAATGGGTTTCCATAACTACATTCAATCATGCTTATCAGACATCAACAATACATAAATTTTGATACTGCAACAATGTAGACATCATTGACGACACCATAATAACAACATTTGTCATACATCCATTGATCTTCTCAATGAAAAACTTCCAACATGACCTTCACCATATTTTGGATTGAATGCTCATACAAATTGAAGCTTTGCATGGTGTTTTATAGGATCTTTTTTTGTCTTTGATCCTTAAGATGA
>VCHN02001647.1:0-10000 GCA_007115665.2 Sequoiadendron giganteum | reverse complement strand
CATAACAGTCGAGTGTCCCAGGCGGGAGTCGGGTGGGGATAAAGAAAATCCCAAAAGCTAGACAAAAGCTCCCTTACTGGACCCCGACTTGGACGACTTTGGAAAGGCTACCAGTGCCGATCCGTTTTACGTAATGCATCCAATGCCGAGGCCGTTCCGAAACGCCCTGAATAGCGATTGAGAGCTTGTTGTGGGGAGCAAGATGGATTGCACCCTCCCAAGCAACCCGAGAGTTAGACACAGGCTCCCGAGGAATCTCTTTACTGGGGTCGGATTTGGACGAGTCCGGATCGGCTACCAGTGCCGATCACTTCCCGAGATGCGTCCAAAACATACCCCCGTTCCGAGACGGCAAGAGAGCCCACGCATAACAGTCGAGTGTCCCAGGCGGTCTTGGGCGTATACAGAAACGACCCAAGAGCTACACAGAAGCTCCCTCCCCCCTTACTAGACCCCGACATGGATGACTTTGGAAAGGCTACCAGTGCCGATCCGTTTTACGCAATGCATCCAATGCCGAGAGAGACCTTGCATAGCAACTGGGAGAATTTGTGGTGGGGAGCAAAACGGAGCGCGCACCCTCCCAAGCAGCAGCCTGAGAGTTAGACGTAGGCTCCCAAGGAAATCTCTTTACTGGGGCCGGATTTGGACGAGTCTGGATCGACTACCAGTGTCGATCACTTCCCGAGATGCGTCCAAAACATACCCCCGTTCCGAGACGGCAAGAGAGCCCACTACTAACAGTCGAGTGACCCAGGCGGAGTAGGGTGTAAACAAAACCAACCCCAAAGCTACACAAAGGCTTCCCCCTTACTAGACCCCGACATGGACGACTTTGGAAAGGCTACCAGTGCCGATCCGTTTTACGCAATGCATCCAATGCCGAGACGACGCCGAGAGAGACCTTGCATAGCAATTGGGAGAAGTTGTGTTGGGGAGAAAAACGGAGCGCACCCTCCCAAGCAAATCCGAGAGTTAGACAGAGGCTCCCAAAGAAATCTCTTTACCGAGGCCGGATTTGGACGAAGCTGTGGATCGGCTACCAGTGCCGATCACTTCCCGAGATGCGTCCAAAACATACCCCCGTTCCGAGACGGCAAGAGAGAGCCCACGCATAACAGTCGAGTGTGTCCCAGGCGGGGGTCCTCGGTGTATACAAAAACAACCCAAGCGCTGCACAAAGGCTCCCTCCCCCTTTACTAGACCCCGACATGGACGATTTTGGAAAGGCTACCAGTGCCGATCCATTCTACGCAATGCATCCAATGCCGAGACCTTTCCGAGACGCCGAGAGAGACGTTGCATAGCAACTGGGAGAATTTGTGGAGGGGAGCAAAACGGAGCGCGCACCCTACCAAGCAGCAGCCCGAGAGTTAGACGTAGGCTCCCAAGGAAATCTCTTTACTGGGGCCGGATTTGGACGAGTCTGGATCGACTACCAGTGCCGATCACTTCCCCAGATGCGTCCAAAACATACCCCCGTTCCGAGACGGCAAGAGAGCCCACGCATAACAGTCGAGTGACCCAGGCGGAGTCGGGTGTAAACAAAACCAACCCAAAAGCTACACAAAGGCTCCCCCCTTACTAGAACCCGACATGGACGACTTTGGAAAGGCTACCAGTGCCGATCCGTTTTACGCAATGCATCCAATGCAGAGACCGTTCCGAGACGACACCAAGAGAGACCTTGCATAGCAATTCGGAGAGAAGTTGTGTTGGGGAGAAAAACGGAGCGCACCCTCCCTAGCAATCCAAGAGTTAGACAGAGGCTCCCAAAGAAATCTCTTTACTGAGGCCGGACTTGGACGAAACTGGATCGGCTACCAGTGCCGATCACTTCCTGCGATGCGTCCAAACCATACCCCCGTTCCGAGACGGCAAGAGAGAGCCCACGCATAACAGTCGAGCGTCACAGGCGGGGGTCTTAGGTGTATACAAAAACAACGCAAAAGCTACACAAAGGCTCCCCCTTACTAGACCCCGACATGGACGGCTTTGGAAAGGGCTACCAGTGCCGATCCGTTTTACGCAAAGTATCCAATGCCAAGGCCGTTCTGAGACGCTGAGAGAGACCGTGCGTAGCAATTGGGAGATTTTGCGGTGGGGACCTAAATGGAGCGCACCCTCCCAAGCAAATCGAGAGTTAGACAGGGGCTCCCAAGAAATCTCTTTACTGAGGCCGGATTTGGACGAGTCTGGATCGGCTACCAGTGCCGATCACTTCCCGAGATGCGTCCAAAACATACCCCTGTTCCGAGACGGCAAAAGAGCCCACGCATAACAGACGAGTGACCCAGGCGGGGAGTCGGATGTAAACAAAAACAACCCAAAGGCTACACAGAGGCTCCCTCGCTTACTAAGCCCCGACATGGACGACCTTGGAAAGGCTACCAGTGCCGATCCGTTTTACGCAACGCATCCAATGCCGAGACCGTTCCGAGACGACGCCGAGAGAGACCTTGCATAGCAATTGGGAGAATTTGTGTTGGGAAGCAAAACGGAGCGCACCCTCCCAAGCAGCCCGAGAGTTAGACAGAGGCTCCCAAGATATCTCTTTACTGAGGCCGGATTTGGACGAGTCTGGATCGGCTACCAGTGCCGATCACTTCCCGAGATGCGTCCAAAACATACCCCCCTTTTCGAGACGGCAAAAGAGCCCACGCATAACAGACGAGTGACCCAGGCGGAGTCGGATGTAAACAAAACAACCCAAAAGCTACACAAAGGCTCCCTCGCTTACTAGGCCCCGACATGGACGACCTTGGAAAGGCTACCAGTGCCGATCCGTTTTACGCACGTAATCCATCGCTGAGACTGTTCCGGAGGACGACGCCGAGAGAGACCTGCATAGCAGTTAGAGAATTTGTGTTGGGAAGCAAAACGGCTAACCTCCCAAGCAGCCCGAGAGTTAGATACACAGAGAGGTTCCTGCGATATTTCTTCACTGGGGCGATTTGACTTAGAATCTGGATCGCTACCAGTGCCGATCACTTCCCTGAGATGCGTCCAAAACATACCCCCATTCCGAGACGGCAAAAGAGCCCACGCATAACAGTCGAGTGACCCAGGCGAAGTCGGATGTAAACAAAAACAACCCAAAAGCTACACAAAGGCTCCCTCGCTTACTAGGCCCCGACATGGATGACCGTGGAAAGGTTACCATTGCCGATCCGTTTTACGCAATGCATCCAATGCCGAGACCGTTCCAAGACGACGCAGAGAGAGACCTTGCATAGCAATTGGGAGAATTTGTGTTGGAAAGCAAAACGGAGCGCACCCTCCCAAGCAGCCCGAGAGTTAGACAGAGGCTCCCCAAGATATCTCTTTACTGGGGGCGGATTTGGACGAATCTGGATCGGCTACCAGTGCTGATCACTTCCCGAGATGCGTCCAAAACCAAAACCCGTTCCGAGACGGCAAGACAGCCCACGCATAACAGTCGAGCATCCCAGGCGGGAGTCGGGTGTAAACAAAAACAACCCAAAAGCTACACAGAGGCTCCCTTACTAGACCTCGACATGGACGGCTTTGGAAAGGCTACCAGTGCCGATCCGTTTTACGCAAAGCATCCAATGCCGAGTCCGTTCTGAGACGCCGAGAGAGACCATGCATAGCAATTGGGAGAATTTGCGGTGGGGAGCAAAATGGAGCACACCCTCCCAAGCAGGCCCGAGAGTTAGACAGAGGCTCATAAGAAATCTCTTCACTGGGGTCACGGATTTGGATGGGTCTGGATCGGCTACCAGTGCCGATCACTTCCTGAGATTCATCCAAAACATGGCCCCGTTTCGAGACGGCAAGAGAGCCCGCGCATAACAGTCGAGTGTCCTAGGCGGAGTCAGTGGTTGGTATAGAACAAACCGAGTAAACAGGAAATCGGATTCATGCGTAGTACCCGACGAAATCCCCTACTTGGGCACGACATGGACGAGTTTGGAGCGGCTACCAGTGCCGCTCGAGTTGCGTCCGATGCCGAGTCCGTTCTAGGATAGCGACGAAGCCACCGCATAGCAAATCCGGTGTCCTGGTGCGCCCCGTCTTTAAGGGAGCGGCTTGCGGACTGTTCCTGTCCGATACGATCCAACCCGAAAATGGGTCGTCCGAGATGACAAGAATGGATCCATACGCGGAGTACCCTGACGAAATCCCTCATTTGGCCACGACATGGATGAGTTTGGAGCGGGCTACCAGTGCCGCCTGTGTTCCTTGAGGTGCGTCCGATGCCAAGACTGTTCTAGGACGGCGACGAAGCTCCACTGAATACCAACTGAAGTCCTGAAAAATTCCTTTTAAGGGAGCGGCTTGCGGGACATCCAATTCCGAGTATGCAGGAAACCGGATTCCTATGCGGAGTACCCGACGAAATCCCTTACTTGGCCACGACATGGACGAGTTTGGAACGGCTACCAGTGCCGCCTGTGTTCCCGAGGTGCGTCCGATGACGAGACCGTTCTAAGACGGCGACGATTTCAACGCATAGCAATCCGGTGTCCTGCATGCATTCTATCGGGGCGACATGCGTGCCCCCTCAAGCGTGACCGAGATCCTGCACGATTAAAACGGGGATGGATTCGGCGGTCGGTTTTAATCGTGCAGCATTACGGTCACGCTTGAGGGGCCACGCAAGGGGGGGCACTAGAATGCCACATACCCCCCATATAAGCTATTTGTCCGAATCCCAGGCATCGCTAGGATGACGCCGAGAGAGAACCAAGCCCCCCGATTTCCGACTTTTCACCCAAGCCGTGGGCATTCGAAATTTGGTCGTCCAAGTCAACCCAAATGCTAGACGGGGGCTCCCGAGTCATCCCTTACTAGGTCTCAGCAGAGTTGGGAGCGGCTACCAGTGCCCATCCCTATTCCGAGCCTGCATCCGATACCGAGACCGTTCAGAGAAGGCGAGAGAGAGCCCCCGCATAGCAATCTGGTGTCATGGGCGGGGACCCGCAATGCCTCCTAAGCCTGACTCGTGTTGGTGCACGATGGATAAACCGAGAGACAAATCCATCCGTTCGTACACCAACACCATCGCGCTCGAGGGGCACGCAGGATGGGGAGCTTTCGACTGACTTACCCCCCTTGGTGCACTCCTTTTTTGGGGAGCGACTTGCGGACTGTTCCTAAGTCCGTTCCGAGACATCCAACTCCGAGTAAGATGGCTGGCTCGTGAAGAGCAAATCGGCAATACTAGCTGTTCCTTTCGTGCGCCTCGGCCTTCAATGCGCAGGGGTGTATGGGATTCGAGTGTCGGTCCCGGGCATTGCGCCCCAGGAACACCGGATGACCCTCGAATCCCATCCAACTCAACGCGTATGGCAACCTTGGCGTCGAATCCGAGTTGGTCCTCGAGCCCTTTCACTGCATGTGCGCCCAGAATATTCTGTGTTACACTACAGTCCATTCGAACCTCGACCTCGGCCGGCTTGGTGCGCCCCATTTCTGGTGCGACTTGGTGCACTCCTTGTTAGGGGAGCGTCTTACGGACTGTTCCTAAGTCCGTCCCGGGACGTACATCCAACTCCGAGAATGTCATTTCTCGCAGGACATCGGATTCCTATGCGGTGTACCCAGACGAAATCCCTTACTTGGCCACGACATGGACGAATTTGGAGCGGCTACCAGTGCCGATCGTATTCCCGAGGTGCGTCCGATGCCGAGAACGTTCTAGGATGGCGACGGAACCATCGCACAGCATTCCAATGTCCTGCGCATCCATTCCAATTCCGAGAATGTCATCTCACGCAGGACATCGGATTCCCATGCGGAGTACGCAGCAGACGAAATCCCTTACTTGGTCACGACATGAACGAGTTTGGAGTGGCTACCAGTGCCGCTCGTGTTCCCGAGGTGCGTTCGATGTCGAGACCGTTCTAGAACTGCGACGTAGTGCCACCGCATAGCAATCCCTATGTCTTGCGCATCCATTCCGACCTGCGTCCCCCCTCAAGCGTGAACGTGATGTTGCACGATTAAAACCAACCGTCGAATCCATCCGTTCGAACAGCATCATGGTCACGCTTGAGGGGCCACGCAGGGGGGGGCACGGGAATGGTGCATGCCCTCCATATAAGCTATTTGTCCGAATCCCAGGCATCGGTAGGATGACGCCGAGAGAGGACCAAGCCCCCCGATATCCGACTTTTCACCCAAGCCGTGGGCATTCGAAATTTTGGTGCGCCTCGGCCTTCGATGCGCGGGGATGTATGGGATTCGAGTGTCGGTCCCGGGCATTGCGCCCCAGGAACACCGGATGACACTCGAGTCACATCCAACCCAACGCGTATGGCAACCTTGGCGTCGAATCCGAGTTGGCCCTCGAGCCCTCTCACTGCTTGTGCCTCCAGAATAATCTGGGTTGCACTACAGTCCATTCGAAACTCGACCTCGGCTCGGCTTGGTGCGCCCCATTTCCGGTGCGACTTGGTGCACTCCCTGTTAGGGGAGCGTCTTATGGACTGTTCCTAAGTCCGTTCCGGGACCCATCCAACTCCGAGAATGTCATCTCACGCAAGACATAGGATTCCTACGCGGAGCAATTCCAGACGAAATCCCTTACTTGGCCACGACATGGACGAGTTTTGAGCGGCTACCAGTGCCGCTCGTGTTCCCGAGTTGCGTCCGATGTCGAGACCGTTCTAGGACGGCGACGGAGCCACCGCGTAGCAAATCCAGCGTCCTGCGCATCCATTCCAACTCCGAGAATGTCATCTCACGCAGGACATCGGATTCCTACGCGGAGTACCCAGATGAAATCCCTTACTTGGCCACGACATGGACGAGTTTGGAGCGGCTACCAGTACATGCTCTGCGCTCGAAAGGGCCCCGATGTCTAGACTGTTCTAGGACTGCGACGTAGCCACCGCATAGTAACCTGAGCATTTCCTACGCATCCATCTTCTGACTAAAATTTCAAGTGTGACCATGATGCTGCACTTGACTAAAACCGACCGCCGAATCCATCTGTTCGAACAGCATTTATGATCACGCTTTGAGGGGGTATCGCAGGCAATGCGAACGACTCCATGCCCCCTCTATATAAGTTATTTGTCCGGAATCCCAGACATCGGTAGATGACGCCGAGAGAAGACTTTCCCCCAATTTCTGCCTTCACACTCCAACCGACTAGACGAGGGCTCCTGAGTCATCCCTTGTTAGGTCCCAGCAGAGTTGGGAGCGGCTACCAGTGCTGTTCCTATTCCTGAGCTGTGCATCCTGATACCGAGACCGTTCGGAGAAGGCGAGAGAGCGCCCCCGTATAGCAGGTCAGGTGTCCTGGACGGAGACCTACTGAACCCGAAACCCTTGGTGCGACTATCGCTGCTTTGGTGCTCCCCGAGTTCCACTCGGCTCGCACCGAGTTGGGCGCCCTCGGATTCCCCTTGTGAGGAGCGCTCTACCGATTCCTGCACCACTGGTGCTTGGGCAATCACCCCAATCCATGGCGTCCCGGTCGATTCGCATTCCACGAGTAACCCCCACAGGCGGACTCATTCGGTTCCCACAAATCCATCGGCTTGTCACCCCAAGTCGATCTGTTCTCATATCGGTTCTGCACTCGGTTGTTATGCGGACTGGGCCGGAGAGAAACACACTTCCATAGGGGTTATTTGTCAGGATTTTCAGGCATCGGTAGATGACGCTGGAAACGGCGAAACACCCCCGATTTCTGACTTTTCGCACCGACCTCGCCGCACTCGAGTTCCCGACTCGGATTTTCCCACATCGAGCTGTTCTCGTATCGGCCCTCGGACTCGGGTTCCCAACTCGGTTCTTATGCGGACTGGGCCAACAGAGAACACACACCCCCTATATAAGCTATTTGTCCGATTCCCAGGCATCGGTAGGATGACGCTGGAAACAGTCACACACCCCCGATTTCCAACTTTTCGCATTCGATCTCCCGACTCGGACTCGGATTCAGAACTCGATCAGTTCTCATATCGGCCTTCGGACTCGGGTTGCCACCTTGGTTTTATGCGGACTGGGCCAAAACAGAACACACACACCCCCTATATAAGCTATTTGTCCGATTCCCAGGAACCGGTAGGATGACGATGGAAACGGTCGAACACCCCGATTTCCTACTTTTTGAACCGAGCTCAGCGCACTCAAATTCCCAGCTCGATCTGTTATCGTATCGACCCTCGGACTCGGCTTACCAACTCGGTTCTTATGCGGATTTGGCCAAAAGTGAACACATACCCCCCTATATAAGCTATCTGTGAGATTGCCAGGCATCGGTAGGATGACGTTGAAAACAGGTCTAACACCCCCGAGCTCGGGTTCCCAGCTCGGGTCCGAGCTCGGGTTCCCAGCTCGGGTCCGAGCTCGGGTTCCCAGCTCGGGTCCGAGCTCGGGTTCCCAGCCCGGATCGGGACACATAACCCCCCTACATCAGCTATTTGTCCGATTACCAGGCATCGGTAGGAAGACGTCGAAAACAGGCCAAACACCCCGAACTCGGGTTCCCAGCTCGGGTGCCGACTTGGGTCCGAGCTCGGGTGCCGACTCGGGTCCGAGCTCGGGTTCCCAGCTCGGGTCCGAGCTCGGGTGCCGACTCGGGTCCGAGCTCGGGTTCCCGGCTCGGGTGCCGACTCGGGTACCGAGCTCGAGTCCCAACTCGGGTCCGAGCTCAGGTTCCCATGCGGACTGGGTCAAACGAGAACACCTACCCCCCTATATAAGCTATTTGTCCAATTCCCAAGCATCGGTAGGATGACGCTATAAAATGGTCAAACACCCAGATTTTTGACTTTTCGCCCAAAATGTGGGCATTCGAAATTTGGTCCCGTCCAAGCCACCTCACTCCCATTTATGCACCGATGCAAGCACCTCCCTCCCATTTTTGTACCGATGGGAGTATTCAGACTCGACCCCTCAAATGCAACAACCCCCTATATAAGTTATTTGTCCAATTCCTTGGCAGCGGTAGGATGACGCTAAAAAATGGCCAAACACCCCAATTTCCAACTTTTCGCCCAAAACGTGGGCATTCAAAATTTTGTCCCGTCCAAGCCACCTCGCCCCCATTTTTTTTTTTTTTTCAGTAACTTGCACCCATTTTTGCACCGGTGCGAGTATGAGAACTCAGCCCCTCGAATGCAACTACCCCCCTATATAAGCTATTTGTCTGATTCCCAGACATCGTCAGGGTGACGCTGAAAAATGGTCAAACACCCCGATTTCTGACTTTTCACCCAAAACGCGGGCATTCGAGATTTTGACCCATGCAAGCTACCTCGCTCCCATTTTTCACTGGTGCGAGTATCTGGACTCAGCCCCTTGAATGTAACTACCCCCCTATATAAGCCATTTGTCTGATTCCCAAGAATTTGTAGGATGACATCGAAAACAACCAAACACCCTGATGCGAGAACCCTGCCCCCATTTCTGCATTGGTGCAAGTTCCCGCACCATTTGCATCGATGCGAGTACCCCGCCCTCATTTCTACACTGGTATGAAGTACTTAGATCATCTTAGCACCGACATGAAGTTCGCATCCACTAATCGTATGAGACAGATCTAAGTATGGCACTTTACACCCGTTTTTGTACCGGTGCGAGTACCCCACCCTCGTTTCTGCACCGGTGCGAGTCCCCTGCCCCCACTTTTGCACCAGTGCGAGTACCTTGCCCCCATTTCCGCTTCACTGCCACCACTCGCATCGGTGCGAATACCCGCCCCCATTTTTGCACCGGTGCGAGTCCCTGCACCAATCGCACCGAAGCGAGTACCCCTTCCCCATTTCTGCACCTGTGCGAGTTCCTGCACCACTTTTGGACCCATTTTTTGAACCCGATTTTTGAATCCCATTTTGGAGCCGAATTTTGGGACCCATTTGTGGAGCCCAATTTTCAAAGAAGATTTTTAGGGCCCAATTTTGGAGCCTAATTTTGGGACTCGTTTTTTAGCCCAGTTTTCAAAGCCAACTCGAATTCCCAGCTCGGATTCACAACTCGGGTTCCTAGCTCGGTTCCCAACTCGAGTTCCTAACTCGGT